>ML254262.1:0-17660 GCA_005239495.1 Nicotiana undulata | reverse complement strand
CTATGCATAATTAATTCAATAATATCAATAAAGACTCAATAATATAATACCATAGCCTAAATACACCATTCCTACCATTCTTTCAAAATTCCCAAAATTTGACCCCGGGTCCACGTGGTCTAAACTCGAGGTTTTTGGATTAAAACCCGTTCACCCATTACCCCACGAGTTCAAATATGTAACTAGTTTTAAGATCCGACCCCAAATTGAGGTTGAATCACCCAATTTCCCCAAAAACCTAACACTACCCAAAAACCCCTAATTTCTATTTGATTTAATGATTTTTGGCCTAGTTTTCTAGTGATTAGGAAAGGAAAGGGGAAGAAATAAATGTTAAAATCACTTACCCAAGTGTGTATGGAGGGAAATTAGCTTGAGGCTCGTCAATGGGGGTTTAGGATGGAGGAGAAGACTGAAATTTAGGAATTCCCGTATTGAATTCTGTTTTTGGGTTAAAATTATAGCTGGGCGAAATAACTCAATGCGATCGCGGAAAAAGGGAGTGCGATCGCATAGAGTAAGGGATCCTGTGAAGTGCGATCGCAGGACAAGGGTTGCGACCGCAGTGAAGCCTGGACCTCTACTACTGCGATCGCGGACAAGGGCAGTGCGATCGCACTGAGTAACTACCCAGCCCCCCACCCTATCACACCTACACACTATGCGATCGCGGACAACTCTATGCGATCGCATAGAGTAAACTTTGCCCCTACCAACCTAATGTTGTGCGATCGCGGATATGCATATGCGATTGCACTAAAGAAAAGTCCTGACACCAGAAAACTAACAAAAACAAGATTTTCCTAAGTTCTCTCACCCCGTTAGATGCCCGAAACTCACCCGAGCCCTCGGAGCTCAAAACCAAAATCACACACGACTCCCAAAACATCATACGAACTTGTTCAAGCTTTTAACCCATCAAAATATCATCAAAACAATGAATTAAACTCCAAAATCTATAGAAATTTCTCAAACTTCATAAACTTCTAAATTTCCCATTTTTAATCCGAATCACGTCATTTCAAGTCTGTTTTACACCAAATTTCACAGATAAGTCACATAACATATAATAAACCTGTTCCGGGCTCCGAAACCATAATACGGGCCCGGTAACATGGTTTTTCACATAATTATTCACTTTCAAAATCCTTTAATATTTTCAGAAAACAATTTTCTTTAAAAATTCATTTTTCGGGCTTGGGACCTCGAAATTCGCTTCCGGGCACACGCCCAAGTCCCATATTTTTCTACGGACCCTTCGGGACCGTCACATCATAGGTCCGGGTCCGTTTACCAAAAATGTTGACCAAAGTCAAGTTTATTCAATTATTCAATTCAAAGTTCCATTTTTATCAAATTTTCACATAGAAGCTTCCCGGCTACATGCCCGAGCTACGCACGTATGTCGAGGTGAGATTAACGGAGGCTTTCGAGGCCTTGAAACACAGATTTAACTGGAAATACTTAGGATGACCTTTTGGGTCATCGCATGTAGCCATCTGCTTCCAAAGGTCACTTAGCCAAAGAGTCTATGTCTCTTCCTCTTCAGTACAATCTGAAATTCAGTCAGGAAGACACTCGATATCTTCCCTTCCTTCTAGAATCGAAACGATTAATTTTGACTCAAGAATTCCACAAGCTAAATATACTGTAGAAACAGACCCTCCAACCGAGGTTAACTATGAACAACCTCAATCTCCCACTTATTAAGCTTTAGGCGTTGAGTTAGGTGTCTTGAAAAAAGATTTTAAAATTGATAAAGAAAGACTTCGAGCAGATTTTTACTCACAAAAAAATATTTTCAAAAGAACTTGGTTTGACCAGAATTTTCAAGGAGACGAAAGAAAAAATCTCCAAAATATTTACTATGAATTTTTAAACTCCTTAGAAGAACAAATAAATTTCTTTGATTGGTTTGAAGCTTATGCGGAATATCACCAACTAGATTTCCCTTTTTCTAAATCCGTCAAACGTTTCAAATGTTTGGAAAACCTCCTCTGGAGAAGAAGTAATTTCACAACTCCCGCCAGCACAAGGATTTTCAACAAATTATGCAAACACTGCAGTAGTAGCCAACCCTTTCAAATTAAAAAATGAAAATGAAGCTATTACAGGCAAGGATATCAAAAATATTTTTGAACAGAATAATTATACAAATAAATATTTACAATCTCTTGGTGAATATTTAGTTACAAAACCACCTTCAGCCTCTGCTAACTCAAAGGCAGCAGAAGCATCAACTTCTTCAATCCCTTTATTTAAACCTTATGAAATTCCTAGAACTTTTGTTACGGAACTTCGGATCCACCAAGAAAAAGACTATCCTCAGTTCTCTAACCTTCAGCGTAGGATCTTAAAAATTGAGAAAGCCATAGCTCAAGACACTCCAACTAAAGATTCTTCTGTTGGAGTTCTCCGAGAAGTTGAATCTGAACAAGAAAACAATTCAGAACCAGAACAATCTCGTAACGACCCTCCCTTAGAAGTTAATCATGTCGGAACATGATCCTTCAATTGGCGTCAACCCCAAAGACTTTACTATTCTAGAGCTACCCATCCTGATGTAGCTTTAGAGAAAGACCCACCGTTATGCAAAACAACTATAATGCAAATAACATCAATGAATGGAATATAGATGGTTGTTCTGAATACAATAATCTTGCCAAATTACAACAAATGACTATGGTAGCTACTGCTTACCGAACTTCTCATAACTGCTCTGACCAGCTTACTACCCATGTTCTAGTAGCACGTTTCACAGGTCAACTTAAAGGATGGTGGGATACCCATCTCAGCGAAGAAGAAAAAAACCAAATTCTTACAAGTGTCCGAGTTAATTCCATAGGAGAACCAATTATTCCGAATGGCTACACCATTCCTGATTCAACTAATACACTAATTTATACCATTATCAAAACATTCATAGGTAGTCCAGGTATCTTTAGGGAAAAATCTTTTGAGATACTTAACAACCTAAAATGTAAAACTCTTTCTGATTTCAAATGGTATAAATATTAGACTAATCTAGAGCAAGATTTTTAACTTTGTTAGACAGTTTGTAGTATCTGGCAATGTGGCCTGTTTTGCCACATTTGAAACATTTGACAGGATTGGGAGTTTGGAAGTTGGTTGGTTTATTTTTACTGGGAAAGGCTTTTGATTTAGAAGGAAATGGTTTGTTCTTCCTAAATTTTGGTGCAGGAGACTTATATTTCGCAGTCTCCATATCCTTGGATGTCCGTCGTTTATGAGGCTTCGTATTAAAAGATGGTAAGCGAAGCTGTTCACAGAAGCTACCTAGATCTCGGCGGGTCTGTGTTCTATCTTTAGCTAATTGTCTCATTATCTTATCTTGTCGACATATTTTGAGAGTTATATGTTGTATGAGACTGGTAAGCTGACCAAAATCGAAAGCGAACTTTGTGCTGATTTACCTACAACCTTTTTGAATCGCAAGAAACACATTGTGAAGCTCCCTTACGAACCTGACTTTGATGAAAAAACCATCCCCACAAAGGCTCGTCCTATCCAGATGAATCATCAGCTAACAATGCATTGTCAAACAGAAATCAATGACCTTCTTGAAAAACGCATAAGCTCTCCAAGTAAATCTCCTTGGAGCTGTGCTGCCTTTTATGTCAATAAAAATTCCGAGATTGAACGAGGTGTCCCTCGATTAGTCATAAATTATATTTTTATTAGCTTCTTGTCCTTACATTTATTTATTTTTCCCCTAATCTTTTAGGGGCTTCACTTTCGGTCCCCTTGGTATCAGAGCAATTGGGGGAAGTAAGGATTATTATTCTTGTTTTTAACTTGCTTTTATGTGGTATTGTTAGATCAGACTTAGATCTATAGATATATGGCTTCTTTTATATATCTTTCTTAAATCTTATATTTTGTTAAGAAGATCTCCTAAGGATGTCACTGTGATCCCTCCGAATCTACACTATAAGCAGTTTCCTTGAGAAAGATGGATATGATAATTCTTNATGGAACCCAATGGTCTCTTGAGCCAAGAACATGAAGCTTTAAAACTATCATTGTTAATTTTGCTATAATTACTTGCAGATCTCAGTCATGTATTTCTTCCACCCCTTCTCATCTCCTCCTAAAAATTCATTCTCTTCTCCAACTTCTTCAACTTCCTCCTCATCATCTTCATCAACTCCGAAACAAAAAGAAGAAATTAGTTTTTCTGATTTGCAGCAATCAATTGATGACTGGAAGATCCCTAAACATCCACAGTCCACAATTTACAAGTCGTCACTGTCACGACCTGAACCGGTTTTGGGTCGTGATGGCACCTAACGGCGAGGTTAGGCAAGCCAACGTACAACTATAACAATAAAAGTGCGAAATATAATCAACGGTATGGGGTAAGGCCGTAGAAACAAGCTGAGCCACCGCTAGGCCCAATATGTACAACCCCAAATTACCAACATAACTACAACAAGTGTGTGCCAGGACTAGTGTCACAGTGTCAACGGGCGGATACATAGATACAGCAACTGAAATATATATACAAAATACAAGCCGCAGTCTGAAATAAAAGACCGAGCAAAATGAAACTAGAAGGCTCCATAGGTGCTGTCATGATGACGCCAAGAAGACAGCTCACCGTATGGGGCGACACCGCGATCAATACCTATCAGCAGACGGACGAACTTCAACACCTACACAATCAAGTGCAAAAAAAAAAAAAAAGGGCAGCATGAGTACATATAATAAAATATGTACCTAGTGAGTATCCCGTCTAAACTCGTAAAGAGTAGTGACGAGAGGTAGAATACATATTCACTAAGGTCCAGTACATAAGTAAATAAACAAGGTACATGCTGAGCAATAAATCATCTGAGAAAAATACATTAAGTATAATGACATGTAATCAACAAACAAGTAACTGACCTCAAACATAACCTTCCTTAGTAAGTAGATCGTATGTATCACTTGTTTTCTTTCATTAACTGAAATGTCCTATCTTTATTCTCAATTGTTCATTTTTCCAATACTCAGTATTGTTTCTCAACTCACCCTCGTACGATCCCAACTCAATGCAAATGCTGATGAATGCAAATGTGTATATATATTTATATCCGACACGGACAAGACTATCGGCCGAAGTCATAAGGGTGGGTCATAATGACTGACTCGGTCATAAATCTCCACACGCTCGCGAATCATACCTGCGACTCGTGCGCTAACTCGATAAACCTCCACGCTCGCGAATCATTCATGCGACTCGTGGGCAAATATCTCTCCCCGATCGCGAATCATACCTGCGACTCGGGGCAAATGATACAAAGTAAAACCCTCCCCGATCACGAATCATACCTGTGACTCGGGGGCCAGTGAAAATAGTAGTATAATTCTTCCTGATCAGGAATCAAACCTGTGACTCAGGAGCTGGTAAAAGAAGTCTGATTTCTCCCTGATTACGAATCAAACCTGTGAGTCAGGGGCAGCTGAAAATATAAGTTCTCCCCAATCACGAATCATACCTCTGACTCGGGGGCCATGAATGCGTGAATGCGTATATATGACTACATGAATGCATATATATATGTGTGTATATGTAGACCCCGTGGTACTGACTCGCCCACACTCAACGGGATCGGATACTCACATCTCACTTGATGGCCAAAGTTAGGATTTTTATCATATTATCCTCCTTGCTCATAATATTACCATGATGGAACAATTCAAGTATAAGAAAGAATTTTAACCACCTTCATTTATCTCAACAGCTCATTATTAAGGCTTATCTAATTTACTCCTTGCTCTTTATCAATTATATCAGGAGTAACACAATTACTCAATTGATGAAGTTCATAATTCTTATCTGAATATTACGTACATTTAATTCGCAGCTATCATAGCTCAATTTCATCATATATTAGTAATAACTCGTACAAAAACATCAGATAATATCAAACAAATNAGGAGACTCACCTGGACAAGTACTCCTCCGGTCAACGGACCAATCAACAAGACGCATGAATCCTCCAAATCACCCTCGATGGCTCGCAACTAGCTAAAAACACATAATTATATCAATTTTGGAAGAATCGAGGAGGATTTATTAAGGATTTCCCTTAAAAACACATTCTTGACGTACTTTGGAAATTCAACTCCGAGCCTCGGCGTCTGGAAAATTATGATCCTTGAAGAAATGCGCTATACGTCGCCTAAGGATCAAGATTAACTCAATTAATCATCCTACGATGGCCCTAAAATCAGAATTTGCATTTTCCTCAAAACCCTCTATTCCCCCCAACAATTTCTTATGAATTCCTATGAATTTGGAAGTGGAAATACCCAAAGAATTGAAGGATTTAACATGCAGAGGCCAAAGAATTACTTACCTGAGGTAATTGGACTGAAAACACGTTCTGGAGCTCTTGGGGTGTGCAACAATGGAGGAAAAATTGTGTTTTGGGAAGAAATTCACGAGATGGGCTTTTTATAGGACTGGCCAGCAGTTTCCGCACCTGCGACCTTTGGGTCGCAAGTGCGGACTCGCACCTCCGGGAAAAGGGCCGCTCCTGCGGAAAAGGCCTGGGCACTGGGGGGAATTATCGCTCTTGCGGACTTTGGATCGCAGGTGCAGACTCGCACCTGCGTAAAATCGGCCGCGCCTGCGATGGCCTAGGCCCTGGGGAATGTCGCGCCTGCGGTGCCTGGTCCGCTCCTGCAGAGCCGCTCCTGCGGAGCCACTCCTGCGGAAGGAGCCGCGCCTGCGATTGATTTTCTGCTGGTGCGAGCCTCGCGCCTGCGGCTCATGGACCGCAGGTGCGGTCACACCAGTAAATTTCTCACCAGCTATGAAATTGCTGGTTTTTGACCCTGATTGGGGTCCGGGGGACCCCTGGGCCCATCCGAGCCCTCGACAAATTATACCAACAAGTCCCAAATCACATGACGGACTTGATCGAGCTCCCAGAACACTAAAAACATAATCCAAACTATAAATCACTCTCCAAAACCCCTTAGTTTCAAACTTAGGATTTCAAGAAAATTCAAATGGCTCACCAATACGCCGAACGGGTCTATACTGCTCGGAATGACCCCAAATTTTGCGGACAAGTCATAAATGACTATGCGGAACTATTTCCAGTTCCAGAATTCCATTCGGACCATGATATCACGAGGTCCAATTCGAGGCTGAATTCCAAATCTTATGAAATTCTGAATTCCAATTCAGGTGCCGAACTACTCCCGGGTCATTAGAAACCCAAGGCAAACACACTCCCAAGTCCGAAATCATCATCCGGAGCTGCTGGAGCTGTCAGAACTCGATTCCCAGGTCGTTTGCTAAAAATGCTTCTCGGAACAAAAATTTGCCAAATAGGCTAGCCTTCAGGAACCAAGTATTTCTGAACTGGCCAAATCACTTCTGAACCTCGAACTACCTGCCCACACAAGTCATAAGGCACGAGTAGCCGCTATGGAAAGAGTCATTCACGGGAATGGAGTCCCAACACACAAAACGACCGGCTGGGTCGTTACATTCTCCCCCTCTTATACAAACGTTCGACCTCGAACGGGTCTAGAATTGTACCTGATGTGCTGAATAGTTGTGGGTATCTGTCCCGCACATCCTGCTTGGACTCCCAAGTCGCCTCCTCAAGTGGTTGGCCCCTCCACTGGACCTTAACCGCTGAAACTGTCTTGGACCTCAACTGGCGGTCCTGCCTATCAACAATAGCCACAGGCTCCTCCTCATAGCCCAACTGCTCATCTAGCTGAATAGTACTATAATCGATCATATGGGAGAAGTCTGCGAGATACCTCCGAAGCATCGAAACATGAAAAACTGGATGAACTCCTGATAGCGCTGGAGGCAAAGCACGTCTATAAGCAACATCACCAACTCGCTCTAACACCTCAAATGGGCCTATATACCTAGGGCTCAACTTGCCCTTCTTCCCGAATCTCATGACGCCCTTCATCGGCAAAACTCTTAGCATAACCTGATCCCCTTCCATAAATTCTACATCTCGAGCCCGCTGATAGATTTTTACTCTTCGCGTTCACGGTGGCCCCTCCGCGAATGCATAGAACAATTACCTGGGTAGATTACTAAAACCCAATTTCGAGGGTTTAAGTTATTTTTCACCATTTTTCGAATTTTAGAGATCGGGAAGGACGATTCTTGGAGACTTTTGCACCTGGGTAATTTGGGTAAGTGATTCCTAACCTATATAGCTCAGTTCCCATGAATCTAATATTAATTTCCACCTTTAATTTCGAATTCCTTGAGTAGAAAATAGGGAAAAGGGAAGAAACTTCATAGACCAAATTTTGGGGTTTTGATTGGGTGTTTGACCTCAGATTTGAGAGATTTACATATGGTTGGACTCGTGAGGGAATAAGGATTCTTGAAATGTAAATTTTACCTGATTCTGAGACGTGGGCCCGAGGGGCATTTTGGTCAAAATTCCTAATTTCGCGTATTAGCTTCGACTTAATTAGATATTTTGATTTCATGAAGTGTTATTTACATCATGCAATCAAATTTATTAGATTCGAGCCACCCGGAGTTGGATACTCGTGGCAAGAGCGTGGTACGGAGTTGAGTTGCGCAGTCGAGGTAAGTGGCTTGCCTAACTCTGTGTTGGGGATCTTCCCTCAGGCATTTTAACTGCTTTTCACTATAAAAACCCTGTGTACATGAGGTGACGGGTGCGTGCATGGGTTATTTTACTGAATTTCCTTCGTTGTTTCTATGGCATACCTCATTTTCAATCATATTACTACGATTATTGGTTTAAACTGAGTAGCAACTTGATATTTAAATATGTTAATCGATTTCACTTGATCTTTCACTCATTACTGCTAATTGAACCCTGTTGAATTATTTTACTCTATATTTGCCTACAATTTTTCTAAACTTTGAATTACGCTACATCTGATATACATCTTGCCTTGCATATTTAAATTGGGACTACGGACTGAGATCCGAGAGCTTTCCCCCTGTACTACATAGCATATTTAAATTGGTACTATAGACCGAGATCCGGGAGCTTTCCCCCCCGTACTGCATTGCATATTTAAATTGGGACTACGGACTGAGATCCGGGAGCTTTCCCCCTGTACTGCATTGCATATTTAAATTGGGACTATGGGCCGAGACCCGGGAGCTTTCCCCCTGTATTGCATTGTACGATTTTATATCGAGTTATATGTTGTGCTGAGCTGAGAGCTATTTTACATCATTCTTTCTAGTTCTTACTTTAAATTCTCGTTAATTATTGCTATTTGGTACAACTGCTAAATTATAACTGTTTTATTTGCAAACTCAGTAGAGCCTCAACCTGACCTCGTCACTACTTGACTGGGGTTAAGCTTGGCACTTACTGAGTATCGAATGTGGAGTACTCACGCCCTTCTTTGCATGTTTTCCCCATGTGGAGATCCAGGTACCAGTACGCAGTATCGACGTTAGGAGCAGCAGCAGCTTTGGAGACCGTGAGGTATTTATGCCGCGTCCGCAGAACCTTCCGAGTCCCCTTCCTTATTCTAGTATAGTCATAGTACTTAGAGAGGAGTACTTTCCAGTTTCGTTGTATAGAGCTATAGTGTACTTCTTGTGACATTGTTGATATTCCGGGTTTTTGGCAAAGTAAAGCTGTAAATGCCGAGCGGCACAGTTTAATAGTATTGATTTTGCTTCATCCTCTATTATTGTGTTGTTTTACATTTTGATTTCCGCACATCTTTAGGCTTACCTAGTCGTATATACTAGGTGCCATCACGAAACCCTGCAGAGGGGAATTGGGTCTTGACAAGTAGGTATCAGAGCGTCTAGGTTCATAGGAGCCACAATGTCACAAGCCGGTTTATTAGAGTCTCGGGATCGGTGCGGAGACGTTAGTATCTATCTTCGAGAGGATATGTAACTGTTTAGAACAATCATACTTCTTGGAATCTCTTCTCGTGCTTGTTACTGTTACCAAAATTCTTATACTCTACTCTATTCTTGCTTACAGATGGTTCGTACTCGTACCGGACGTACTAATGACCAGGCACCCGATCCCCCAGCCAGAGCCACCAGAGGCAGGGGTCGGGGCAAGGGACGAGCACATGGTGCAGCCCAAGCATCGGCTAGAGCATAGGCGGAGGATCCCCCAGCAGCCACAGTTGGAGGGGCACCGGAGGTTCCTACTATTACTCTAGCCCTCCAGGAGACTTTGGCCCAGTTCATGAGTGCTTTCAGTACTCTGTCTCAAGCGGGACTACTTCCGATAGCCCCAGCTACATCCTAGGCTGGGGGAGGGACACAGACCCCCGCAGCCCGTACTCCTGAGCAGAGGGTTCACTTGGGGCACGTTCCAGAGTATATCCCTATGCCTCCAGTAGCTCCAGTTCAGCATGAGGCCAGAGAAGCTGCATCTGAGTCTGAGCTGCTCCGTCTTGAGAGGTATAAGAAGTACCACCCACCTGAGTTCAGCGGATCAGCTTCAGACGATGCTCTGGGTTTTCTTGAGGAGTGTCATCTCATTCTCCGCACTATGGGTATTGTGGAGACTAGCGGGGTTTCTTTCACTGCTTTCCAGCTGAGAGGAGCAGCCTATCAGTGGTGGCGTGCTTTTGAGCTTAGTAGTCCGGACGAGGCAACCTCACTTACTTGGGCTCAGTTCTCAGAGATGTTTCTACTTGAGTTTGTCCCTCAGAGTCTCAAGGACGCTTGGCGTGCAGAGTTTGAGCAGCTACGCCAGGGTACTATGACTGTGTCAGAGTATGCAGTTTGATACAGTGATTTGGCTCGCCATGCCCCAGCTTTGGTTTCCACCGTCAGAGAGAGAGTTCGTCGTTTCATTGAGGGTATCCATCCCAGTATTCATACTAGCATGGCCAGAGAGCTAGAGGCAGATATCACTTACCAGCAAGCCGTGAGCATTGCCCTGAGGACTGAGAGTATGTTAGCCCGGGACAGGGAGGATAGAGAGGCCAAGAGGTCTCGAGAGACGGGTCACTTTTCAGGAGTTCGTGCACCTGCAGCACGCTTTGGTAGGGGTTTTGTGAGTCACCACATTCATTCAGCTCTTCCAGCAGCCAGCGGTATTCCATCTGCTTCTAGACCTCAGGAGCCTTATTATGCACCACCAGTATCTCAGGTGCCTTTAGCTCGAGGTGCTATTACTGGTCAGTCCAGCAGGACAGTTCAGAGCCAGCAGCAGCCGCCACGCCCTCAGAGGGGTTGTTTTGGGTATGGTGACCCTCGTCATATGATCAGAGATTTCCCCAGAGCACCAGGTCCCCCAGCTATACTTCCAGCCCCAGCTGCTACCTCACCATCTCACGCAGCTGGAGGTGGAGGTCGGGGATTCCGAGGTCGTCCTAGAGGGGGAGGTCCGGCCAGATACTATGCCCTTCCAGCCTGATTCGAGGCCATTGCTTCAGATTCAGTTATTACAGGTATCGTCCCCGTTTGTCATAGGGATGCATTAGTATTATTTGACCCAGGTTCTACCTATTCATACGTGTCTTCTTACTTTGCTTCACATTTGGGGATATCTTGGGATTTTTTGAGTTCCCCCGTATATGTTTCTACTCCAGTGTGAGATTCCCTTGTTGTGGACCGTGTGTATCGGTCGTGTTTGATTATTATTAGTGGTTTCGAGACCAAGGCTGACTTACTATTACTTAGCATGGTAGACTTCGATGTCATATTGGGTATGGACTAGTTATCTCCCCACTATGCTATTCTTGATTGTCACGCCAAGACCGTGACGCTGGCTATGCCAGGATTACCAAGGTTGGAGTGGAGGGGTTCATTAGAGTTTACTCCTCGTCGAGTCATCTTTTTTCTTAAGGCTCAGCGGATGGTTGCAAAGGGGTGTGACACATATTTGGCTTATGTGAGAGATGTTAGCGCTAAGACCTCTACAATTGAGTCAGTCCCAGTTGTGAGGGACTATCCTGATGTTTTTCCAGCTGATCTTCCGGGTATGCCGCCCGACAGAGACATTGACTTCAGCATTGACTTGTTGCCAGACACTCAGCCCATTTCCATTCCTCCCTACTGCATGGCTCCTCCTGAGTTGAAGGAGTTGAAGGAGCAGTTGCAGGAATTTCTTGATAAGGGGTTCATCAGGTCCAATGTATCACCTTGGGGTGCTCCAGTGCTTTTCGTGAAGAAAAAGGATGGTTTGATGCGTATGTGTATTGTCTACCGGCAGCTGAATAAGGTGACAGTGAAGAATAGGTACCCATTGCCCCGCATTGATGATCTGTTTGACCAGTTACAGGGTGCAAGGGTGTTCTCCAAGATTGATCTTCGTTCGGGCTATCATCAGTTGAAGATCCGGGCGTCGGATGTCCCGAAGACTGCCTTCAGGACCAGATATGGCCACTATGAGTTCCTCGTTATGTCATTCGGGCTGACCAATGCCCCAGCAACCTTCATGCATGTTATGCACAATGTATTTCGGCCTTATCTTGATACTTTCGTCATCGTGTTCATTGACGACATTCTGGTATATTCTCCGTCACAGGGAACCATGAGCAGCACTTGAGGATCGTGCTTCAAACCTTGAGAGAGAAGAAGTTGTATGCCAAATTCTCTAAGTGTGAATTTTGGATTGATTCTGTGGAATTCCTAGGCCATGTAGTGTCTTCGGATGGGATCAAGGTAGATCCGAAGAAGGTTGAGGCGGTGCATAGTTGGCCCAGACTGTCTTCAACTACTGAGATCCGTAGTTTCCTCGGTTTGGCGGGGTATTATCACCGTTTTGTGGAGGGATTTTCATCCATTTCAGTGCCCATGACCAGATTGACCCAGAAGGGTGCACCTTTTATATGGACTGGGGAGTGTGAGGAGATCTTTTAGAAGCTCAAGAAAGCCCTGACTACATCTCCAGTGTTGGTATTACCTACAGGTTCAGGGTCCTATACAGTCTATTGTGATGCTTCGAGGATTGGCCTTGGAGCGGTGTTGATGCAGGACGGTAGGGTGATTGCCTACGCGTCCAGACAGTTGAAGGTACATGAGAGAAACTACCATGTGCATGATCTCGAGTTGGCAGCGATTGTTCACACCCTGAAGATATGGCGTCATTATTTATATGGTGTTCCATGTGAGATATATACGGATCACCAGAGTTTGCAACACATTTTCAGGAAAAAGGATCTTAATTTGCGCCAGCGTAGGTGGTTGGAGTTACTCAAGGATTATGACATCACTATATTATACCACCCGGGGAAAGCCAATATGGTGGCCGATGCCTTGAGTCGCCGGGCGGAGAGTTTGGGTAGTTTGGCATATCTTTGTACAGCTGAGAGGCCCTTAGCCTTGGATGTTCAGTCCTTAGCCAGTCAGTTCGTGAGGCTGGATCTTTCTGAGCCTCCCCGGGTATTTGCTTGTGTTGTTGGTCGATCTTCCCTTTATGACCGCATTCGGGAGCGCCAGTATGATAATCCCAACCTTCGGGCTCTTCAGGATAGAGTCCGGCAGGGTGATGCCAGGGATGTGACCATAGATGATGTTGGTGTGATGAGAATGCAGGGCCGTATCTTTGTGCCCAACGTACATGGGCTTCTAGAGCTGATTCTTGAGGAGGCCCATAGCTCGCGGTATTCCATCCATTCGGGTACTTGGAAGATGTACCGGGATCTGAGGCAGCACTATTGGTGGCGCAACATGAAGAAAGATATAGCAGAGTTCGTAGCCAGGTGTCTCAATTGTCAGCAGGTCAAATATGAGCATCAGAGACCGGGGGGATTACTTTAGCTAATTAGGCTTCCAGAGTTGAAGTGGGAGCGGATCACCATGGATTTTGTGGTTGGGCTTCCTCGGACCTTGGGGAAGTATGATGCTATTTGGGTGATTGTGAACCGGCTGACCAAATCAGCCCATTTCATTCCAGTGTTGACTATTTATTCCTCTGAGAGGCTAGCCCAGATCTACATGCGGGAGATAGTCCGGTTGCACGGGGTACCAGTGTCTATTATATCAGATCGAGTTCCTCAGTTCACCTCGCACTTCTGGAGAGCCTTGCATAGTGAGTTGGGTACCCAGATTGACCTCAGTACAACATTTCACCCCCAGACGGAAGGGCAGTCCGAGCGCACGATTCAAATTCTTGAGGATATGCTCTGTGCCTGTGTGATGGATTTCGGAGGGTCTTGGGATAGATAATTGCCTCTTGTCGAGTTTGCTTATAACAATAGTTACCAGCCCAACATTCAGATGGCGCCGTTTGAGGCTTTGTACGGTAGGCGGTGCAGGTCTCCAGTGGGATTGTTTGAGTCAGGCGAGGCCCGATTATTGAGTACAGATTTGGTCCAGGATGCCCTGGACAAGGTGAAGGTGATCTAGGAGAGACTTCGCACAGCCCAGTCCAGACAGAAGAGCTATGCGGACCAGAGAGTTTGTGACTTGGCATTTATGGTAGGTGATCAGGTTTTGCTTCGAGTGTCGCCTATGAAGGGCGTCATGAGATTTGGGAAGAAGGGTAAGCTGAGTCAGAGATTCATTTGCCCGTTTGAGGTGTTGCGGCCGGTTGGGGAGGTTGCTTACGAGTTTTCCTTGCCTCCCAACCTAGCGGGTGTTCATCCGGTATTCAACGTTTCCATGCTCTGGAAGTATCACGGTGATCCCACTCATGTTTTGGATTTCAGCTCAGTCCAATTGGACAAGGATTTATCATATGTTGAGGAGCCTTTGGCCATTTTGGACAGGCAGGTCAGAAAGCTCATGTCGAAGAATATTTCCTCAGTCAAAGTTCAGTGGAGGGGTCATCCGGTCTAGGAGGCGACTTGGGAGACCGAGCAGGACATGCGGAATCAGTACCCTCATCTTTTCACAGCTTCAGGTATGTTTCTATACTCGTTCGAGGATGAACGATTTTCTTAAGAGGGGCAAAATGTCACGACCCGGTCGGTCGTTTTGAGAGTTAGCGCCCCGACCCCCCTAATAACTGCTTCTCCCATGTCTTGTTATGTTAATGGAACGTTTCAGAGCGTTGGGTGGCGAAATTCGGAGTGATTTTGGTCATATAGTCCTTTGAGGTGAATTTTAGATTTAGAAATTGAACCATAGCTAGATCCGGACTGGAATTTCGTCGACTCCGTTAGCTCCGTTGAGTGATTTCGGGGGTAGGAGCGTGTTCGGATTGTGTTTTCAAGGTCGGGTGTAGATTTAGGCTTGAATTGGCGAAAGTTAGAATTTTGGCAATTTCGGCCGATAGGTGAGATTTTGATATCGGACTCGGAATGGGATTTCGAAAGTGACAGCAGGTCCGGGATGTCATTTATGACATGTGTGCAAAATTTGAGGTCATTCGGACGAGTTTAGACGTGTTTCGACGTCGAATGTGAATTCTTGAAATTTCAGAAGTTCATAGGCTTGAATCTATGCATAATCGATGATTTTGATGTTATGAGATGTGTTTTAACGGCTCGACCAAGTTTGAATGAGGTATTTGGGTCAGTTGGTAGGTTTGGTTGGGGTCCCGGGGGCCTCGGGTGTGTTCCGGATGCTCAACGGGTTAGTTTTGGACTTAGGAAGACACCAGCTTTGTTGCTGCTGGTTTCCTTCTATGCGTTTGCGAGGGGGTGGCCGCGTTCACATAGGCTATTTTTGGGCTCCAAGGATTTTTTTCTTCGCATTCGCGGTCAGCTGAACGCGTTCGCATAGCTTAGTCAGGTCCTTCATCGCGAACGCAAGGGTCCCATCGCGTTCGCATAGAGTTAAGCTGGGGTCCCAGTGGTCAGGGGTCATAACCCTTCGCGTTCGCAGGCATTGCCCGCGTTCGCAGAGGGTTGGGAAATCATTTGACCGCGTTCGCGGGCCCTAATCCACGTTCAATAGTCCATTTTATGGGCCATAGATTTTTACTCTTCGCGTTCGCGGTGGCCCCTCCGCGAACGCATAGAACAATTACCTGGGCAGATTATTAAAACCCAATTCCAAGGGTTTAAGTTATTTTTCACCATTTTTCGAATTTTAGAGATCGGGAAGGACGATTCTTGGAGACTTTTGCACCTAGGTAATTTGGGTAAGTGATTCCTAACCTATATAGATCAGTTCCCATGAATCTAATCTTAATTTCCACCTTTAATTTCGAATTTCTTGAGTAGAAAATGGGGAAAATGGAAGAAACTTCATAGACAAAATTTTGGGGTTTTGATTGGGTGTTTGACCTCTGATTTGAGAGATTTACATATGGTTAGACTCGTGAGGGAATAAAGATTCGGGAAATGTAAATTTTACCCGATTCCGAGACGTGGGCCCGAGGGGCGTTTTGGTCAAAATTCCTAATTTCGCATATTAGCTTCGACTTAATTAGATATTTTGATTTCTTGAAGTGTTATTTACATTATGCAATCAAATATATTAGATTCTGGCCACCCGGAGTTGGATACTCGTGGCAAGAGCGTGGTACGGAGTTGAGTTGCGCAGTCGAGGTAAGTGGTTTGCCTAACTCTGTGTCGGGGATCTTCCCTTAGGCATTTTTAACAGCTTTTCACTATAAAAACCTCGTGTACGTGAGGTTATGGGTGCGTGCATGGGTTATTTTTGCTGGATTTCCTTCGTTCTTTCTATGGCATACCTCATTTTTAATCCTATTACTACTGTTATTGGTTTAAACTGAGTAGCAACTTGATATTCAAATATGTTAATCGATTTCACTTGATTTTTCACTCATTACTGCTAATTGAACACCGTTGAAGTATTTTACTCAATATTTGCCTATTTTTTTCCTAAACTTTGAATTACGCTACATCCGATATACATCTTGCCTTGCATATTTAAATTGGGACTACGGATTGAGATCCGGGAGCTTTCCCCCTGTACTGCATAGCATATTTAAATTGGGACTACATACTGAGATCCGGGAGATTTCCCCCTGTATTGCATTGCATATTTAAATTGGGACTACAGACTGAGATCCGGGAGCTTTCCCCCTGTACTGCATTGCATATTTAAATTGGGACTACGGGTCGAGACCCAGGAGCTTTCCCCCTGTATTGCATTGTACGATTTTATATTGAGTTATATGTTGTGCTGAGATGAGAGCTATTTTACATCATTCTTTCTAGTTCTTACTTTAAACTCTCGTAAATTATTGATATTTCTTTCTAGTTCTTACTTTAAATTCTCGTAAATTAACGAGATGGGCTTTTTATAGGACTGGCCAGCAGTTTCCGCACCTGCGACCTTTGGATCGCAAGTGCGGACTCGCACCTGCAGGAAAAGGGTCGCTCCTGCGGAAAAGGCCTAGGCACTGGGGGGAATTCTCGCCCTTGCGGACTTTGGATCGCAGGTGCGGACTCGCACCTGCGTAAAATTGGTCGCGCCTGCGATGGCCTAGGCCTTGGGGAATGTCGCGCCTGCGGTGCCTGGTCTGCTCCTGCGGAGCCGCTCCTGTGGAAGGAGTCGTGCCTGCGATTGATTTTCTGCTGGTGCGAGCCTCGCGCCTGCGACTCATGGACCGCAGGTGCGGTCACACCAGTAAATTTCTCACCAGCTATGAAATTGCTTGTTTTTGACCCTGATTGGGGTCTGGGGGACCCCTGGGCCCACCCGAGCTCTCGACAAATTATACCAACAAGTCCCAAATCACATGACGGACTTGATCGAGCTCCTAGAACACGAAAAACATAATCCAAACTATAAATCACTCTCCAAAACACCTTAGTTTCAAACTTAG
>ML254261.1:762-12424 GCA_005239495.1 Nicotiana undulata | reverse complement strand
TAGCAAACAAGTGGGGAGTCCTATTCCCTCAAGATAAAGTTAGGCCAAACACTTACCTCAATTACGCAGGCCACTCACAGCTCAATTCTTGCTTTCCCTTTTGAATTCACATCTAAATTGCTCGAATCTAATCAAAATTAACTTAATATCATTAACTAATGCTAAAGGAACTAACTTTATTGAAAAATATAATTTTTTCTAAGTTTTCAAAAAAAAAGTGAAAACCCGACCTCGGGCCCGCTTGGTCTAAACTCGGGGTTCGGATCAAATTACGTTTACCCATTCACCCACGAACCCAAATATACAATTAATTTCGAAATCCGACCTCAATTCGAGGTAAAGATTCGATTTTTATAAAATTCCCTAATTCTACCCAAACCCTCAATTTTTACCATGAAAATTCTTAGTTTTTGATTTAAAAGTGATGAAAAACAATGGGTAATTGAAGGAGTAAAGTTTAGAATTGATTACCTATGACTTGGGGATGATATTTGGTGAAGAAATTCGTTCCTAGGGCTGTGGGGCTCGAAAATTTGAAGAAGAAGAAGTCTACCCGTTTTGTATTTATTTTTCTGCCAGCTATTCTGCCTCGTTTCTCGTTCCAAACGATCCCTAAACTCGATTTTCTTGTGTCCAATGGATTCCTTGTGAAATTATAGTCAAGAAAGGCTTTTGAATCACTCAATTTGACCTTATAATGAAGGAGATATGTAGGTTTTAATATTTGAAAATAGTGCAGATTTTAATACGCTGTCATTGGCAATTTCGTCATTAGCCTGAAAAACCTGGCAACCTTAGTAAAATGACCATAAAATCCTCATACGATGTCCAAATTTGATGATTCTTTTTGCTACGGGTCCGTAATTACGATACGGATCTAATACTTCATTCAAAACATAAATCGGAGCTCATTTATTCAATATGATATCATTTATGCTTGAAGAAACGACGTCGAAGCATAAGAAGGAACGAGCGAAACACAACCCAAACCTATTTGAAACTCACCCGAGCCCTCGGGGATCTAAATCAAATATGCACGCAAGTCTAAAAGCATCATGCGGACTTGCTCGTGCGATCAAATCATGAAAATAATATGTAAAACTATGAATTAAACCTCAAAACTCATCATTTTTCATCAAGAACACTTAAAGTTCATAACTTTTCAACCGAATGTCCGAATCACGTTAAACGAACTCCGTTTTTTACCAAAATTCACAGTAAACCTTTAAATATCATAAAAAAGTTGTACCGGGCTCCGAAACCAAAATACGGACCCGATACCAATGGTTTTAATTATTATTTCTTTTCTTTAATTCATAAATATTTCAGCAAAATACTTTATTTCAAAAATTGATTTCTAAGGCTTGGGACCTCGGAATTCATTTCCGGGCATACGCCCGAGTCCCATATTTTACTGCGGACCTCCCGGGATCGTCGGAACACGGATTCGGGTCCGTTTACTCAAAATGTTGACTAAAGTCAACTTTTATCGGATTTAAATTCTAAAAATCACTATTTCTCATATTTTCACATAAAAGCTTTTCGATATGCCCGGACTATGCACGCAAATCGAGATATTTAATTTTAGTCTTTTTATGGATTTTAAACATGGAACGGAGTCTAATTTTATAAAATGACCCCTTGGGTCATCACACACCCCATACGAAGTAGAGAGTTGTAAATATATTTCAAAGAACTGTTCTCTCTAAACTTAACAATGCACAATTTTATTTGGCGCAGATAGAGGGATGACGTTAAAATTGACAAAAGAAATTAAAATCAATATTTTTTGTTCTAATCACTGAAATAAGTTGGAGAGGATGTCAATACAAAGTTAATAATATTAGAATTCTTAATTTATTTTTCAGTAACTGTCAGAACTCGTTAGAATTGTAAACATCAAATGAGGCGAAGCAATAGAACTATTACATTTGAAAGGGTTTGACTTTTCGGCCAATAGAGCTCGATGATCTATAGTATAGGCATCACATTATTAGCAAAAGAAAATTATTCCATATCCATAATTACTCATTTTCAATGAATGAAGGTTAGTCGATTACCTATCTTTGTAGCACGAAAAATTCTTATCTTCAACTAAGATTGTTCGCTCACATGATCTTACAAAAAAGAAATGGAGAAGAAACTCACTATATGTTTGTGGAGCATATTTTCCTATCAAGGGAGAATTCATATTATTCGACAAATAACGTTGTGTTAAATTTAATAAATTTACAGAAATTAGTTAACTAATTGCACTCCTTTAAAAGTTAAATTCATAATTAAAAAAAATACTATGCGCTCTTACTTCTAAAGTGGGGACTTCTAAATGCGTTTAGAGAAATATTAAGAAAGCAGTATGATGACCGTCATCTTCACTATAAAGATGATCTACCAAATTCCAGTAAAGAAATTCTTTTTATCAAAATTCAGTAAACATAAAATCGGGATCAAAATTCAATAAGCCTCTGGATACTTTTTTACCACTTAGTTTAACCGGAAACAAATAGAAAAAGGGAGCAGTGCATAGACATTCCCTAAACAAGTAGACAACGAAATTTACAAAGGCAGAGGAAAAATGTAATTTGCATAAATATAGAATTCCATCTCTGCATACTCAATCGTGTAATTTTATCCCTAAAAGTTCTTCTAAAATATAAAATTATTTACTGCTTTAACTTTACCGAGTTAGTGGACCATGTCAAATATATGATTATATCGAGAAAATTAAAGCAAAACAACCCCAAATATCCCCACAAAGCCCTCACAACAAAGACAATCAGATGTATGTACACTAAAAATTAAGTATACTTTAAAAAGATTATTACCTTTATACATATCATAACGCTTGTACTCAGAGATTCAACCGTTAAAGAGTAACAAATACATAGAAAAAGACCACTATTGTTATCGGCGAAGAACTCCAAGTTCTACCATCAAATCTTCAAACTCACGCCTAACTCTCTAACTACAAAAGTCAAATAAGATTGAAAAATATAATAAGGGAAAACAATAAGAATTGGAAAATAAAAAGGAGCAGACCTGAAAGTAGCAATACCCAGTTGAAAAAATGGAGAGAACTGGAAAAGGAATTGTTTGAGAAGTCCGAGGATAGCTTGAACAAGTATAACAGGGGGAAAAAATGGTAAAACAATCAATCTTTTTACAAACTGAAAAAATATTTGGGAAAAAGTTGAAAGAAAAGTATACCTCAAATTAAAATAGGAGATGAAATTGGGAAGTGAAAGAGATATCTTCTACAATTGTGTAGTGTTAGCTTTGAAAAAATCACCTCAACAAATTTTATATTTGAGCTAAATGACAATTATACCATTGGTCAACCATCTTATCATTTCTATATAATAGAAATAATGTTCTATCACGGATTTTAGCTCCCAATAATGATATTCGACAATAACATTCAACAATTTTTAGAATTTGAAGTCAGATTTGCACTTTTAGAAAAGAGATTCTAAGTCGTTTATTAAGGTTTAAAAAAAAAGAGCATAATTTTATTTTTGAAAGTTTTCGAGCAAAGAAATTTGTTCAGTTATTTAGTTGTTGGGAAGGGTCGGGTTATGAGTATTGGGTGTCAGGTATTGAGCATGGGTAATGGGTGGGGGCATAAAATGGATCAGAAGCCTTACACGTGACCTCCTCGTCAAATTAAAGGTATATTTGATCAATAGTTAGACGGTAGGAATATATTTGATAGAACACTAAGGGTAATTTTAAACAATATTTAATAGTAAAAAAATATATATTGGACCCTTTCCCAATTAATTATGATAATGAAGATGTGGATAGTAGAAATAGAAAATTGCTCAAGTTAGCTCAAATTAAACTTCAGACTGATAAAATTGTTAGAACTCATACATCAGTCTAAAATTAAATGAAAAATTATTAGTTATGTCCATTTATAAGTAGCTCATTATAAAAATTGGCTAATTCATAAAATATTATCAATATTAGTCAAATATTACTAGTATTAGTCAATTAGATAATTGTAGCAAAGAAATATCAAAGTTTTGCTTTATTTTAAGTGGGTGTTATTAGAATAGATTGGGTACATTTTAAGGAGCTTGAATATGAACATGAAAAAAATGATATGTGTATCACACTGTGTATCAAATATGTATCATATTTGTTTCAATTGTGTATGACATGTATATCCATGTATACATGTCTGTGAGATACATGTGTCGCAAAAGAATTTTTTGAACTCGATTTAATTACGAATTTTGATACAAAACTCGTCCAAATCACCTCCAATCCCTCAAATTTTGAACATTGACTTATCTATATGTTTTCAATGGATTTCAACTATACCCATTGAAAAAGTTCCTTTTTTACTTAGATTTTTGGAATATTCTATATTTTTTTTTTTTGCATTTCATCACCTTATTTGCTACCTCATCCATGAAATTTCCTTTATGTCTTTCATCTAATGTTGCTAATCACGCTTCAAAATATGGAAGGTGATTTTTGCATATGATTGTTGAGATGAAGAACCTTATTTATTTGGTTTTTCAATCTTTATATGTACTTGACTAATTTTGATAAGTTTATGACTAATGGCTAGAGATTGGTAAATTGAAACTTATTTTTGCACATTTATGTAAATTTCTCAAATTAAATTAATTAATCATTAGGTGTCCATATCAAAGCATGATTATACATAATATTCAGATTTTAGTGCCTTAGAAAACACGTATACATAGTATAGGTGTCAAGTTTTGAGTGATTAGTTAATAAATTAATTAAGGGTATTAATTATACTCCTAATTTAATGGTACCGTATATTCCTTTTAATCCCACTTCCCTCACGTTTTTCTCTCCAATTCCCACCTTCATCCACGTTTTCCTCCCACACCGACGATTTCTATATCAAAATTCCATTATTTCTTCCATAGCCAAGGCACTGTCGGCACCTCTGCAATCTTGTCCCAATGTTTTTGTGCCCGGGGAAGATGAACACAAGCATGGTCGATTTGATGGTTATGATTTTGGGTTCCTTCACATTAAGGTTTATCTCCCAAAGTTTGATTCTCAATATGTTCTGAGCTCGAACAGATCTTTTTATCTTTTTCTTTTGATGCTTCAATTGTTGGCAAAAGTCAATTTTCTTTAACAGTTCATGGGAGGATTTTGCTTAGGAAGATCTACCCCTTCATCATATTTTTTTGGATTCCATATTTAGCATAGCAGTTTTGTAAGGAGTAACAAGAGCATATAGGAGAATCACAGAATTGTAGCATAATTGGGATTTTCAACATATTGCGTTTTTTGCAGAAGATTTTGTAGAAGTTTTAATCGTTTTTGATTTGTGAAAACAGATAACAAAGCATCTACAATCATAATACAAATAAGCTACAATTTATCTACAAACTGGGTACATTGAATTTTAATATCCCAATTCCCATTCAATTGTAGCACGATTAGAATTTTCGACATAATTGAATTTTTTGCAGAAGATTTGTAGAAGTTTTAATCATTTTTTATTTGTGAAAACAGATAACAAATCATCTACAATCATAATACAAATAAGCTACAATTTATTTACAAACTGGGTACATTGAATTTTAATATCCCAATTCCCATTCAATTGTAGTATAATTGGGATTTTCGACATAATTGCATTTTTTGCAAAAGATTTGTAGAAGTTTTAATCGTTTTTGATTTGTGAAAACAGAAAACAAAGCATCTACAATCAGAATACAAATAATCTACAATTTATCTACAAAATATCTACAAACTGGGTACATATTTGGACTCGACATACTTCCCCTGAAATGTATGTTTCACATTTTAGATACATATTTTTGTCCAAAATAGTACTAAATCATCCACTTTTTTTTACTAACACGCATCTGCAATATTGTTACGTTAGACGTAAGTGTTGACAGCCTAGAACAACTTGTATATTTTTAGAGGGTGTTTGGATGGGCTTAAAAGCTGCTTAAAAAAAACTAAAAAGTGCTTGAAAAAATCCAAAAGCAAGAAGTTGATTGATCCCAACTTTTTTTATTATGGCTAAAAAGCCATTTTAGTTTGACCAATAAAATTATTCTNCCCCCCCCCCCCCCCTCCCCCGAATTTTTTTAAAAATATATTTTCATTTTTTTTTCATCTTTCTTTTTTAATATATTATACTTATATATAATTGCTACTCCTGTAATCATCTCCTTTATAATGTTAATAGTTTTAGGGATATTTTTGTCTTTTTAATAGGAAAAAGTGCTTACCAGCACTTGTTTGCCAAACACTTCAACAGCTTTTTTTAAGTTTCAGCACTTTTATCCAAACATGTAACTGCTTATTTATAAAATAAGCTCCATCACTTAAAAGCTGCTTTTAAGCACTTGTGCTTAAAAGCCACTTTTTTAAGCCAATCCAAACGGGCTCTTAATTCTTTCAGTTGAGTTCCAAGTAATTAAATATTTTAAAAAGATGAGATCGAATCCATTAAAACCAGACAATTAATTAAGGAATTCTCAATATTAGCGCGCCTAAATGTCACGACCCAAATTCCCAACCTATGGACCATGATGGCGCCTAACATCACACCTGCTAGGCAAGCCAATGTTAGAAGTCGATTAATTAATTTCCTTAATTAATTGCTTGAACATAATCAAAATAGATTTAAAATGAACTTAATAAAAATGATTCCCAACAACAATAAAATAAAACAATATTGGCGACCAATTAAATAAAATGAACCACAAACTAATTATATAAATGGCTCTAAAACAACCCCAGGGTTTGGTGTCACAATTCACGAACTACTTAAGACTACTACAAACAATAGCTGAAAGAATTAGTGTAACTGTTCTGAATATAATAAAATAGTGTAAATAATAATAGGAGAAGACTCTCGGAATCTCCGAACGCCGGCAGATGTACCTCGTGTCTCCAAACGAATCAGGTGGTCGTCCTAAAGTATTCTATTGCTGACTAGTACCTGGATCTGTGCAAAAGAGCACAGAGTGTAGTATCAATACAACCGACCACATGTACTGAGTAAGTGCCGAGCCTAACCTCGGTGAAGTAGTGAAGAGACTAAGTCGGGACTTCAACATTATAATCGATAACAACAATAAATAATAAAGCCAGAAAGCAGTCTAAACAAATAGATAAATAAGTGCTGCAACAAAATAAAATAACTAAGCTATAACCAATTCTCAAATAGCTCTTCAAAGTTCCAAACTTTAACTTTGAATAAAATAGTGCTAAAATATTTAAAGAGTAGTAAAATAGACATTTTATCTTTTCAAAACTTTTATTTTTTTTTCTTTAAAAATCAGTGAAAAATAAATGTCCTCCCTTATCGCTCCTTGTTGCGGCGTGCAACCTGCTCCCACCTGTCCTCCCTTATTGCCCCTCCCTAAAATATCACCCTTATTACTCCTGTTGCGGCGTGCAACCCGATCCCACCTGTCCACCCTTATCACTCCTTGTTGCGACGTGCAACTCGCTCCCACCAGACATATCATATCAATTTGTTCAAAA
Source organism: Nicotiana undulata (assembly GCA_005239495.1). Lineage (NCBI taxonomy): Eukaryota > Viridiplantae > Streptophyta > Magnoliopsida > Solanales > Solanaceae > Nicotiana > Nicotiana undulata. The sequence continues at coordinate 4,918 of ML254261.1, read as the reverse complement.
TTTCACAATTCAGGCCAAGCCTTTCACAATACTTTTGTCTCAACAATTATAAATAATAAACTGCATTTTTCTCATAACTTCATCAATAACCTCTCAACCATGAAACCAACAGGAACATCAAAATATATATCTTTATTTCGTAAAAACAATACCAAACCTCTCAACCATGTTCATATCACAATAAAACCAGCTCAAACAACCAATACTCTTTCCAAATAGTCACAACAATAACTAACAACAATTCAACAAGGCCAAATAGTCATAGAAACAATAATGAACATATAACAATTAAGACAATGATCAAATAAGTGGGGAACGGGAAAGGGGATCATGTTTAACAAACAATTTGGGTGGTGCATAGATACTCTTCACCACACCTATACACCACGCCCATGCATTTCACATAGCAAGCAAGTGGGGAGTCCTACTCCCTCAAGCCAAAGTTAGACCAAACACTTACCTCAATTCCGCAGGCCACTCACTGCTCAATTATTGCTTTTCCCTTTGAATTCACCTCTAACTTGCTCGAATCTAATCACAATTAACTTAATATCATTAACTAAGTCTAAAGGAACTAGCTTTATTAAAAAATATAATTTTTCCTAAGTTTTCTAAAAAAAAGTGAAAACCCAACCCCGGGTCCACTTGGTCTAAACTCGAGGTTCGGACCAAATTACGTTTACCCATTCATCCATAAACCCAAATATGCTATTAGTTTTGAAATCCGACCTTAATTTGATATAAAAATTCAATTTTTAAAAAACTCCCTAATTCTACCCAAAATCCTAGATTTTTATCATGGAAATTCTTTGTGTTTTGCTTTAAAAGTGATGCAAAATAGTAAGGAATTGAAAGAACAAGGTTTGAAATTGATTACCTATGAATTGGGGATGAAGATTGTTGAGGAAAACTCATTTTTAGGGCTGGAACCTCGAAAAATTGGAGAAGAAAGGGTTCTCCCCCGTTTTAATTCGATATTTATATTAGCTGGGCTGGGCAACTATGCGATCACGGGTAATTATATGCGATCGCACAAGGTAAAGGGGCTGGGGCAGTGCGATCGCGGGGAGGGGGTGTGCGTTCGCAGAGGGTAGGGGGTGTTGCACAATGCGGTCGCATAGTACACTGTGCGATCGCACAACTTACCTGGACAGTGCTTCGCGATCGCACACCAGGAGCTGCGTTCGCACAACACAAAGCTTGGGACCCCTGAAGACTACACTATGCGATCGCGGTTATACCTATGCGTTCGCATAGTACAAAAACCTGGACACCAGATATTGAAAAACCAACAGATCTTTTAAAGTGAAAAACACCCTGTGGCCTATCCGAAATTTACCTGAACCCTCGTGGCTCCAAACAAATCATGCACGCAAGTCTAAAAACATCATACGGACTTGCTCGTGCGATAAAGTCATGAAAATAACATGTAAATCTATGAATTAAACCTCAAAACTCATCATTTTCAACAAAAAACTCATAAAGTTCATAATTTCTCAACCGGATGTCCGAATCACGTCAAACGAACTCCGTTTTTCACCAAATTTCACAGTTAGCCTTTAAATATCATTAAAAAGTTGTACGGGGCTCCAAAACCAAAATACGGACCCGATACCAATAATTTTTAGCATTATTTATTTTCTTTAATTCTCAAACATTTCAGCAAAATAATTTCTTTCAAAATTTAATTTCTAAAGCTTGGGACCTCGAAATTAATTTCCGGGCATACGCCGAGTCCCATATTTTACTGCAGACCTCCAGGGATCGTCGGAACACGGATCCGGGTCCGCTTACTCAAATGTTGACCAAAGTCAACTTTTATCAAATTTAAATTTTAAAAATCATTATTTCTCATATTTTCACATAAAAGCTTTCCGGAGTCTAATTTTATAAAATGACCCATTGGGTCATCACAATCTCCACCTCTAAAACACATGTTCATCCTCGAACGGACATAGAAAATTACCTGAAGTGGCGAACAAGTGTGGGTATCTACCATGCATGTCTGACTCAGACTCCTAAGTAGCTGCCTCAACGGGCTGGCCTCTCCACTGCATTCGAACTGAAGGAAAACTTTTAGATCTCAATTGGCGAACCTAAGGGTCTAAAATAACTACCGGCTCCTCCTCATAAGTCAAGTCTTTGTCCAACTGGACGGAGCTAAAATCTAATACGTGGGACGGGTCACCATGATATTTCCGGAGCATAGACACATGGAATACAGGATGAACCGAGGATAACCCTGGAGGCAATGCAAGTCTGTAAGCTACCTCCCCCACCTTATCACGAATCTCAAACGGCCCGATATACCTAGGGCTCAACTTGCCCTTCTTCACAAACATCATAACACCCTTCATGGGAAACACACGAAGCAATACTCTATCTCCAACCATGAATGCTACACCACGAACCTTACGATCGACATAACTCTTTTGCCTAGACAGATCCGCACGAAGTCTCTCCTGAATAATCTTGAACTTATCTAAGGCCTCCTGAACTAAGTTGGTACCCAACAACCGAGCCTCTCCTGGATCGAGNGTTGATCCCCTCTCGGCACTGGCCTGGATCCTGATGCCTCTAACCCAGGCTGAGCTCTAACAACCGGCGGAATATCTAGAGTATGATGTGGTCCTGTAGTCTGAGATGTAGGGGTCTGAACTGCCCCTCCTTCCTGAGAGGTGGCAGGATCCGATGGAAGGATGTCTGCCTGTGACATCGTGTCCATGAATCTCAGCATGCGGCCCATGACCTGCTGGAAGCCTGATGCCGTCATAAAGTCCACTGGAGGTAGCTCCTCCTGCTCATCAATGTACTGATCATCCACTGTTGCAGCTGGTGTAGCTCTGGGACGCCCTCGCCCANGAGCCATCTGAATGCTCGACTGATAACTATTATTATAAGCAAACTCCGCTAGCGGCAAGAACTGATCCCATGAGCCTCCAAAGTCAATAACATAAGCACGGAGTATGTCCTCCAATATTTGAATGGTACGCTCGGACTGCCCGTCAGTTTGAGGGTGAAATGCTGTACTCAACTCCACTCGGGTACCCAACTCACGGTGAACTGCCCTCCAAAAGTGCAAAGTAAAGTGCGTACCCCGATCAGAGATGATAGACACAGGCACCCCATGAAGGCGAACAATCTCCCGAATATACAACTCAGCCAACCACTCTGAAGTATAAGTACTAGCCACTGGAATGAAGTGTGCTGACTTAGTCAGTCTATCCACAATAACCCAAACCGCATCGAACTTCCTCTGAGTCCGTGGGATCCCANGCAGGGGTAGCAGCCTCCCCCGAATCGGGATCATGAAAAGTACGCGTCCTCACCATCTGTGAGAGAATAGAAGGATAAATTGAGTATAAGGCCAACTGCACGATGGATTCTGAACAAAATGAGTTTCCTAACACTCTATAGCCTCCCGAAGATAAGTACAGACGTCTCCGTACCGATCCGTAGGACTCTACTGAGTTTGCCCGTGACTTGTGAGACTATGTGAACCTAAGCGCTCTGATACCAAGCTGTCACGCCCCAAAACCCGTANATAATGATACGCTCCCACTTCCACTCAGGAATCTCTATCTGCTGAAGCAAACCACCAGGTCTCTTGTCACGCCCCAAAACCCGGATCGGGTCGTGATGGAACCTAACGGCGAGGTTCGGCAAGCCAACATATAAATCCTTAGGAGATACTACCCAGAACTCGATATTCCAGTTATTTACAATTTATAACAAATATAATGCGAAATATAACAGCGATATGAGGAAGGGCCGTAGATACAAGCTGAACCACAGCTAGGCCAAATATATACAACCCCGAAACCCAACATAACTACGACAAATGTGTGCAGGACTAGCGTCACAGTGTCAACAGGCGGCTACATAGATACAACAACTGAAATATATATACATAAATATACAAGCCTCNCGGACCAGCCTCAACACCTGCACAATCAAGTGCAGAAAAGAAAAGAAAGTGCAGCATGAGTACATATAAACAATTATGTACCCAGTGAGTATCCCGTCTAAACTCGTAAAGAGTAGTGACGAGAGGTAGAATATATACTCACTAAGGTCCAGTACATAATAAATAAGTCACACGCCGAGCAATAAATCATGCGAGAAAATACAGCAAGTATATGGAACATGTAAGCAA
>ML254259.1:410-10787 GCA_005239495.1 Nicotiana undulata | reverse complement strand
TGAGCTTACATCAATTGACTTCTGATGTACTCTCACGTACGAAAACATGGGGTGTAACAGATTCATTCCAAGATCTTCAGAAAAGAGTTTTAAATTCTTTTCAGTATTAAATAAGCAAAATCAGTTCAAATGGACTGGAGAATGCCAACAAGCCCTCAAAAATTTGAAGGCTTATCTATCAAATCCTCCCCTGTTATCCAAGCCAAGGGAAGAAGAAAGGTTGTATATCTATCTTGTTGTTGCAGAAGTAGCCGTAAGTGCAATCCTAGTAAGGGAAGGCAAAGGTAATCAATCTCCTATTTACTATGTAAGTATATTCCTATTGGATGCTGAAACTAGATACCCTCATCTAGAAAAATTAGCTTTGGCCCTAGTTATGGCTGCTAGGAAATTGAGACCGTATTTTCAATGTCATCCAATTTCTGTTATAACTTCATATCCCTTGAGGAATATCTTGCATAAACAAGAATTGTCAGGCAGATTAGCCAAGTGGGAAATAGAGTTAAGCGAGTATGATATTGTTTATCAACCTAGGACAACAATAAAGTCCCAAGTTTTAGCAGATTTTGTTGCACATTTTAATACCAATTTAATTCCTGAAGTAGAAAAGGAATTACAGATTTTTACCGGAGCTAATCTAGGAACATGGACATTATTTACTGACGGTTCATCTAATGTTAAAGTATCTGGTTTGGGAATGGTCTTGATACCTCCCTCAGGTGAAACGATAAGGCAATCCATTAAATGTTATCCTATTACTAACAATGAAGCAGATTATGAAGTTGTCATTGCAGGTCTTGAATTAGCACGAGAACTCTCAATAGAGCAAATCGTGATCAAGAGTGACTCTCAACTGGTGGTAAATCAGATGCAGGGGACTTACTCCGCCAGGGAAACTCGAATTCAGCAATATCTGGAAAAGGCACGAGACCTGGTCAAACAATTCCAATCATGGAAGATCGTGCAAATACCTAGAGAAGAAAACACAGAAGCGAATGTGTTAGATAACCTCGCTTTAGTAACAGATGTAACGAGTGAAGAAAATGTATTGTAATACATTTGATTCATTCAGCACTCGACCAGAAAATGCATGAGGTAACGTTTAATAATTTGACATGGGATTCGAGAAACGAAATTGTAAATTTTTTGCAGAATGACATCGTGCCTGAAGACAAGAAAGAAGCTCAAGCACTTCGACATAAAGCTACACGGTATTGTCTGGTTCGTGACAATTTATACCGCAAGATGTTTGGCGGTCCTTTAGCAAGGTGCCTCGGACCTAATCAAACTGAGTACGTGATGAGAAGTACACAAAGGACATTGCGGAAATCACGCAGGTGGAAGGTCTCTAGTGAAGACTCTAATCAGAGCAGGGTACTATTGGCCTAAAATGGAAGAAGACGCCGAACATTTTGTAGCCAAAAAACGCTACGCTAATAACATGCATCGACCCACATAATTATTACATTTGGTTATATCCCCATGGCTATTTATGAAGTGAGGAATGGATATAGTAGGACCTTTCCCCAAGCCAAAGGAAAGGTATGGTTTTTACTTGTACTAGCGGACTGTTTCTCAAAATGGATAGAAGCAGATGCTTTCAAACAGGTACGAGAGAAGTTTATTTGGCAAAATATCATATGTCGCTTTGGAGTTCCAAAAGAAATCGTATGTGATAATGGCTCGCAATTTATAGGCTCACAAACCACAATTTTTTTCCAGAATTGGCAAATCAAGCGTATCACCTCCTCACCTTACCACCCCGTGGCTAATGGGCAAGTTGAATCAACGAATAAGATTATTATCAATAATTTGAAGAAACGACTAGAAAAGTCAAAAGGGAATTGGCATAAAGAACTACCAGGAGTGTTATGGGCTTATAGAACTACAACAAAAATAGCCACGGGAGAAACCCCATTCGCACTTGTCTACAGTTCAGAGGCCTTAATACCAGTAGAAATTGGTGAGCCAAGCACGAGATTAACATTAGCAACAGAAGAGTCAAACAACGACGAGTTAAGAACAAATTTGGATTTACTTGAGCAAAGGAGAGAAGCCTCTTTAATTCACATGGCAGCTCAAAAATAAATTATAGAGCGGTACTACAACAGAAAAGCTCACCTCAGATATTTTAAAATTGGGGACTTTGTCCTTAAAAAAGTTTTTCAATCAACAAAAGTTGCTGGAGCAGGAAAGTTAAACCCAAATTGGGAAGGACCCTATAAAGTGCGCGACATCGCTGGAAAGGGGCCTTACGAGTTGGAAACTATGGATGGCAAGGTTTTACCCTTGAGTTGGTACGTTGTTCATTTAAAGACATACTAGTTTTAAGAAAAGGAAGTACCCACGGTCAGGTATCGTTTACATATATTTTTATTTAGTACAATTAAAGTTATACTAACAATTTTAGATGATAGGAAAAAAGCTAACCCATACCAAATGATGATATTAGACCTGTAAATACACGCGGAAGTAACTTAATTCTCGGTCTAGGGTTACAACCTTTCTAATGGAAATTTTAAAGGGTTAAACAGTCATCATCTAACCTATATACCTTCGAGTCCCGTATGTTTTTCCTTTTCAGGAAAAGGACCACAAGGAAGGAATAATCAAGTGCTCGAGATTTCATACTTCAAAGCCCAAACACTTGGGGGACTATATAATATGGAAGGCAAAGAAGACTAGCAAAGAGTCAGAACTCAAGCCTAAAGATCTGTTTTACCTAACAAATAGAAAGTTACAAGCGAAATCAAAAGAGCCAAAAGTGCAAGCCTGATTTAGAAACCTACAAAGAACATACTCATGAACGCAAACGAGTGTTTAGGTCAAAGGAAATATTTAGTCACGGGTTGAAATTTATACCCATGTATTTATTCAAATCTGTTGTAAAAGAAAACAGTTACGAAAGAGTTATAGATGATACCTGAACACATGTAAAGTATAACGAAAGTTCAAATAAATAACAAAATCTTTCTTCAAACAAAGGAACATGTGAATCCCTATTTCATTTTTTGTACATTTACACCATTATGAAGTTGAGACGTCTTCTTCATTAAGTGTCGTTTAAAAAAGGGCCCTCTTTTATAGATCGTGTTTATTTCAAAAATACACGAAAGATCAAAGCATTTTTATGCAAACATTTAGAGTATAACATAAACTCAAAATGCACAAGTTGAACCAAAACTTAAACTTAAACATTATACGATGGTTAAAACTAAGTAAGAACTTAGTTCAAACCTAACTTGTTTATACAAAATTTCCCCAAAATTGTCCTGGGGACTTTTAAAAAAAAAAAAACTTTACCCCCAAATGGGACTAGGGGTAAAACCACCAATTGTTTCTTCAAATAAAAAAAAAGGGGGTAACAAGCACTTTCGCTTTTCACTAAAGGAGATTAATTTCTTCAGCAGAAGGAGAAGCTTGAGATGCCGAGAGTTGAGCAACAACTTCACCAGGTACAATCTCGTCACCTACGGGAACCTAAACCTCAAGCGATGAGAAACTTTGACTTTGCCGAGCCTTTTGGATTGTCTCTTTACTTTTAGCAATCTCAGCTTTCAAGTCAAAGTTTTCCTGTCTTACTTCCGTTAATGTATCAAGACGGGTATTCAAGTAAGCCCAACTCACATCAACGACTGCTTTATCCTCGAGAGCTTCATAATCCTTCTCACATTGATCAACTTCTGCTATCAGCTCATCCTTTTCAATCAGAGCTGCATCATAGGAAGCTTGTAAAGGGCCAAGGGATATCTCCAAGAACTGAACTTTATTAGAAGACCCACGGAGGTCCTCTTGGGCTTGTGTGAGTGATTGAAAAAGTTCTCCAGAATAAGCCTCTTTCTGGTTCAGCAAAGCCTTTAAACTTCTTATTTCCTCAGAAGCTTGGGAGAGTTGTTCGGCAAATAAAGATTCAACGAGGTTTTTGTCCTTGCCTGCTTGATTCGATGAAGCCTTCTCAATGGCTAGCTCCGCTGCTATCACTCTTACCTGCTGCTCCAAGGTACATTTTTCCTCCTCTACTGCTGCCATGTCTAATTGATGACTCTCGAACTTCTCTTTCCAGTTATTTGCCTCGGTATGGTAGTCATTATGAACAATCCTTTTCATCATATCTATGCCAATGAGATTGATCTGCACAAAAAGGAAGATATGATACGGTAAAAGATAAATTCTGAAAAACAAAAACACACGAAGTGTACCTTTAAAGATGAGTGTACAATTTCATTCATCCATGTGAGGGAGCTATGACTTTCCAACTTTGACTTCTCAACAGGGCCGATCAAAGGCTTCAACCATACATCTGCCTGGCCTGATTTCTTCAAAAGGCTTCCTTCCGTAGGAGCCTCGATCATAACTTGCTTCATCACCCCACTACTAGAAGATCCTATTTCAACATTATAGGGCATGGTTGTAGGGGTAGTCGAGGAAGCCACGTGTGGCACAATCGAGGTAGCAGAAATTGCAACAGGCACGGTTGATTGGTGTTCAACTGGAGAAGATGCGGGAAAGATGGAAAGAGCGCTTCCTCAGAAACTGAGCCAATATGTTCTTCATGAAACCCTTGATGAAACAGTTCTTCAACTGAATCATGGGTTGCAACAGGAGTTTCTTTCTCTGAATACATGGGAGTAGTACCATCAGGCTCAGGCACGGGAGATGGACCAGGAAGGGGAGCAGATTCATCATCAGACACAACTCTTCTTCTTGCTCGCGGCCTACGTACCAATGAGGCTTCCTCCTATTCTCTTCATCTTCTACAGGATGAGTCCTATCCACCTTCTTTTTTGATGAAGATCCCAAAATTATTTCTTGAGCCTTAGACAAGGATAGCCTCAAAGCAGTTATTGTAGCATCAGTGATACCATGAACAGGAAACCCTAATAAGAAAAAAAAGGGTCAGTGAAGTTCAAAGGAAAACAAAAAGAAAAAGTAAGAGAAGAAAACTTACCATGAGTCTTTACTTTCCAACCAAACATAACAGAAAGCTGCTTCCAAGACCTTTCTTCCATCGGAGCAATCGATAACAATTTTTCTACCCAACCACGAAAACTGGGAATCTCCTCAACAGTTCCCATGTTTGATGGAGAAAGATAAAAACAGTTACGAGAATGAACATTCGTCAAGAGAAGGAAAGAAATGAATAGAAAACTTACGTGCAAAGTTTCACTTCTCAGGGAAGGGCATATTTTCTTTACCTACTAATCCACTAGTAGGGGGAGCAACAAACCTAGCATACCATACTCGGTCTTTATCATCATTAGGGATGATCAAAACTCTCTTACTCCTAGCCACGAGAATAAAAACTCCCTGCTGGAATAAATTGGGAGAGTAAAGATGGATTAAGTGATAGAAGGTAAAATGAAGTGAAGCCAAATTTTCTAGGTACCTAAGGCATGCTACTGCCCTCCAAATAATAGGATCGATTTGTCCCAAACACACGTTAAAAAAGCGACAAAACTCTATAATGACTGGGTCGATGGGAGGATTGAAACCTAAAGTAAAGGGATATGTATATATGAAATAAAAACCATCTTTGTTAGAAGTTATACTTTGATTTTCATTGGGGACTAAGACCGGGAAATCAAATTTCCAACAACAGTCTCTACGCACAAGAGAAATTAAACCCTCAGTGATTTGAGAGGGGTAAAGATCAGCGCGATCATGAGATGTCATGGAAGTAACCTGGTTTTTTATTGCCTCACTATCGTTTACAAAGGAAAGTTTAGCGGGTATGATTTCATCTACCGTAGGTTCACGAAGCGGTTCATTGGATTCTCTACTCCTAGAAGAGATCTATGAGAAGTTGAAGCTCTAGCCCTAGAAGAAGATGATGGCGTAACTTTAACCCTAAAAGTTGGTGGAGGAGTGACATTACGTTGAGAGGGAGATCCTCTGGTAGATGCTGACCCTAAACTCATTAGTCTGCCACCCCTCCTACTCCGCACTGGACAGAAGAAGGAGATAGTTCATCTACTATTATGACGTTTTTAGGGTCTTGGTTTGAAGAAGACATAATTGAATGAGAGAGGAATTTGCAAGTTATGAAAGAAAGATGGAAGTTTTTCGTAGAAGCAAAGGAAAAGGGGTATACAAAGGCAACCGTCAAAAAATGGCAAACAATGATGTGAATGTCATTATGAAAACTATCATTTTGTGATTGATGCAGCCGCAAAAAGCCCTAAAATACGCTGAGGAGCTGCAGAACCAATCCGGGATTGCCATGTGGCACACGCATTAAATGTAAGTGACAAGCGATGTATAAGTTCAGAAGCAAGTTCAATCATAAGTGAAACGGCGACAAAAAATTCTCGCCATAAATAAGTGTCAACTTACCAAGTATTTAATTGTTAAATAAATGGTAAGTGGGGGGGGGGGACTATATGTATTGGTAAAAATAACTATTACACGTGGAATTAATTAAGTGGATGACATGGCAAGCCACATGGATCAATAGAAGAGTAGAAACTGGAGGAAAATCTTAGAAAGAGATACGAGTTAAGAAGATGCGAGCTAAATACCTACGAGACAATCATAAACGGTTGCTCGAGTCTGTTCAAAGCATTGAAGAGACACGGTCAAATGAACCGGGGCTGAAAAGAGGGCAGATTCATAGATCTTCAATCAATGAGTTCAAACGTTACAGAATCTTCACGCAACAGTTACGATTACCTGTTGTAGCATTTCATTAATGATATACATACTCATTAATGCTTAATCATAAAGAGGAGTAGACATTATATTAAGAAATTCCCTATAAAAGGGAATAACATACTACTTGTATGGACACGTTCTAATCATTCTTGGAATATACTTTATATTCTTGTGCTCTTGTTATTTTCCAATTTGAAATTCTTATTTACATTATTGTTTCAGTCGATTCTCTTGGTTATCAGGAGCCCGAGTACCTTTTAAAATAAGCTTTGGCAAAGAATCTGCTTCTTTGGTTAAACAGTATCGTTTAGGAGCGACACGTTCCAATTATTCGGTAATTGCTTGTCGTTCATCGTGCCGAGTTTAAAAGATCGTTTTCCGATGATCTCGAGGACTTGGTATGGTCTCTCCTAATTTGGACCCAATTTTCCTTCATTCGGATTTCGAGTGTAGAGGGTGACTTTTCTTAGCACCAAGTCCCTAATTTTAAGATGTCGAAGTCTGGCTCTTCGATTGTAGTACCTTTAGATCCACTGTTTTTGTGCGACCAATCGGATGAGGGATCCCTTGTGTCTTTGGTCTAACAATTCTAGGTTTGTATTCATGGCTCGGGATTTGATTCTTCTGTTGCATAGCAAAACTTGAGGCTAGGTTCCCCGATCTCGATAGGGATAAGAGCTTCGACACCATAGACTAGAGAAAATGGTGTTTCCCCTATACTGGATTTCAACGTCGTGCGGCATGCCCAAAGAGCCTCGGGCAATATCTCTCTCCATTTTCCCTTATCTTCGGTCAATCTCTTCTTAAGATTTTGAATAATGGTTTTGTTGGCCGATTCAACTTGTTTGTTCCCGCTGGGATGATATGGTGTTGATAGAGTCCTTTTAATCTTGTGATCTTCGAGAAATTTAGTCACTTTGCAGCCAATGAATTGCTTTCCATTATCACACACAATCTTAGCAGGCATCGACATATAATGTGGTCCTAAATGAAGTCTGTGGCTTTTTTTTCTTTGACTTACTCGAAAGCTTGTGCTTCAACCTACTTAGAAAACTAATCAGTAATAAATAAAATAAAATGAGCCTTACCTGGGGCCAATGATATCCATTCCCTATTTCATGAACGGCCATGTGGAGAGGGTTGAGTGGAGCTGCTCCCCGAGCTGATGAATCATTGGCGCATACCTTTGACATTTGTCGCACTTTTGAACAAACTCTTTTGAATCCTTTTCCATATCGACCCAGTAGTACCCTGCTCTGATAACTTTGTGAACCAATGATTCGACACCGGAATGATTTTCACAAGTGCCTTCATGAATCTCTCGTAGGACGTAGTTGGTATTTCCTGGTCCCAAACATATTGCCAATGGTCCATCAAACATTCTCCTAAATAGTGTTCCGTCCTCGGACAAAGTGAATCGTGCTGCCTTTGTCCGTAGAGTTCTTGACTCCTTTGGATCTGAGGGGGGCTTCCCGTTCTTTAGGTATTCAATGTACTTGTTTCTCCAATCCCAGGTCAGACTTTTAAAGTTTATTTCAACGTGTCCTTCTTTGATCATTGATCTCGAGAGTTGTACAGCAGTCCCCAAGTTAAGTTTGTCATCATCAACCGATGACCCCAAGTTTGCAAGGGCATTGACCTCGCTGTTATGTTCTCGAGGTATATGTTGTAAGGTCCACTCTTTAAACTGATGTAAAGTTACTTGTAGCTTGTCCAAGTACCGCTGCATTCAGTATTCTCGGACTTCAAAATCTCTGTTGGCTTGATTTACCACGAGTAGGAAATCACATTTGGCGTCGATGACCTCTACTCCCAATCTTATAGACAACTCAAGACCTGCAATCATAGCCTCATACTCGGCCTCATTGTTAGTTAATTTCGAAGTTCTGATAGATTATGTCATTATATTATCCGTGGGTGGCTTTAAAACGATACCTATCCTGGACCTCTTTGCGTTCAAAGCACCGTCCGTGAAGAGGGTCCACACCCCCGATGATGTACCCAATTTTAATAACAGTTCCTTTTCGACCTCGCGTACGAGGGCTGGTGTGAAGTCGACCATGAAGTTTGCCAAGATTTGAGACTTGATGGCCGTTCGGGGTCGATACTCAATATCATATCCACTGATCTCGACGGCCCATTTGGCCAATCGACCCGAATGCTCAGGTTCGTGTAAAATATTGTGAAGGGGATAGGTAGTTACAACACATATTGGATGACATTGGAAATATTGTTTAATTTCCTAAAGGCGCTTATTAAAGCAAGTGCTAATTTTTCTAAGTGTGGGTATCTAGTCTCAGCCTCACCTAAGGTCCGACTAACATAGTAAACAGGGAATTGCGTACCTTGTTCTTCTCGGATTAGGACCCCACTTATCACTATTTCCGAGACTGCCAAGTATAAGTAGAGTTGCTCGCCTTCTTTCGGGGTGTGAAGTAATGGCGGGCTTGATAAATATCAGTTTAGTTCTTCTAAGGCCTATTGGCATTCCAGATTCCATGCAAAGCTACTCTTCTTCTTAATAAGTGAGAATAATCGGTGACTCCTACCTGAGGACCTCGAAATGAATCGTCCTAGGGCAGCTATGCGCCCCGTCAACCTTTGGACGACCTTGACATTATCTACGACCATGATATCCTCGATGGATTTGATTTTATCGGGGTTGATCTCGATTCCCCGACTTGATACCATGAAATAAAGGAACTTGCCCGAGCCGACCCCGAACGCACACCTCTCCGGGTTGAGCTTCATGTTGTACTTTCTTAATATATCGAAAGTCTCCTGCAAATGTTTCAAATGGTCCTCTGCTCACAGGGGATTAACTAACATGACATCAATATAAACTTCCATTGATTTTCCTTTTTGTTCTTCGAACATTCGATTTACTAGGCGTTGATAAGTTACACCAGTATTTTTAGTCCAAATGACATTACTTTATAACAATAGGTGCCGTATTTAATGATAAATGAAGTCTTTTCCCGATCCTCCGGGTTCATCTGTATTTGGTTGTACCCGGAGTAGGCATCGATAAAAGTGAGAATCTCGTGGCTGACTGTAGCATCGATCATGCGATCGATATTCAGCAAAGGAAGAGAATCCCTAGGGCATGTCATGTTTAAGTCCTTATAGTCTACACATTCTAAGTTTATTCCCCTTCTTAGGGACTACCACCACGTTTGCTAACCATTCGAGATATTTCACTTCCTGAATAGATACTATTTTGAGAAGTTTTGTTACCTCATCTTTGATGAATGCATGCTTAACCTCAGATTGGGGCCTTCTTTTTTGCTTTACTGGACGGAACTTCGGGTCCAGGCTTAGTCGATGGGTAGTGATTTCTGGTGGGGTCCCTATCATATCGAGATGGGACCAGGCAAAGCAATCCATGTTAGCTTTAAGAAAATGGATAAGTTTGTTCCTGAGCTCGGGGATTAGCCTTGTGCCCAGGTATACCTTTCATTCGGGCTGGTGGTTGATCAATATGACTATACGTAACGTGGCGTGGTTATATAAGGTATATATGATTGCGTATAGCATATTGGGAGAATAAGACTGAAAATGTGTGGTAATATCAAGGAACAAAACTAAAGCTTTAGGTCAAAGGAATCCCTTAAACAAAGGTTTGTGGTTAAAGAAATGACTCGGGTAGCACCCCGCGCGTTCGGAAGGTTTAAGTTAACTTGCACCTGTGGGATAAGACTAAGAGTGTCTAATATGCTAAGAATA
>ML254256.1:0-30154 GCA_005239495.1 Nicotiana undulata | reverse complement strand
CGGAATGTCCCCTCGTGCGTATATATATATATATATATATATATATATATATATATATATATATCAAAGCAAAGCAACAATATAATGTGAAAGCCAACACTAAGAAGTCTCAAGTGCATGGAAAGTACTCAATAAAATCTCTATTATCCCGGCAAGGAGAAATCATCAATTACAACATCAACAAATGCCCGACAAGGGTCTCAGCTATAACCAACCTCGCATCAGAAATACAATTTCAACAATGTGAGCCTCAACTGTAGTAAATAACTCAATAACTCTCCACGTCATGGTACAACATCAAGGTATCACTTTTAATTCACCAATTACTCATAATGCGGAGAATAATAAGAACACAGTAAGTTTCACCACAATTGACTCACGGGCATGCTTGACCGCAACGAATAGGCACTCATCACCACGCCTATACGTTGGACATGAGTTACACATAGCAAATAAGAATCTATACCTAATCCCTCAAGCTGAGGTTAAGCCAAACACTTACCTCGGCTCCAAAAATTGCAAGTCAAGCCTCAATCACAGCCTTTTTGTCTCGAATCCAACTCTGAATCGGGAATATCTAGACATAATGGATTTATTAACATCAATAAGTACTCAATAGCCCAATTCCCAACCCAAATTATACATTTTTTACTATTTCTCCGAGAATACTAAAATTCGACCCCGAGCCCACATGTTCATATTTTCAAAAATTCATGAAGGAATCAATTACCCGGAGTCTAAGGATCGAAGTTATGTAATTTATACAAGAATTTTTGGCCTAACATGGAAAATCCCTAAAATCCTTAAGAACCCTAAAATTACTACCTAATTCTATGATTTTTAGGTGATTTAGTAGTGAATTTAAATAGGAATTAGTGTTTGAAACTAGTAAAACTATGGAATTTACTTACCTCAATAACATTGGTGGAAGATCTTTTGAGAAGCTCTCTAAAATCTTGAAGAGGAAGATGAAAATGGAGGAATAAGGCTAAGTCCCGTATTTTATAACACTGCCCAGTGATTTCTTCACTGCGATCGCGATAAGGTTCCTGCGATCGCGAAGGACAACTGGCCGGACCTCTGCGATCGCGGCAGGGGTCCTGCGATCGCAGAGAATGAAACCAGATAGCAGATTTTCTGGTTTTCCAACTTAGCTCCCGGGGGTCTAAAACACCCCTGAGCCCCTCGGGACCCTGTCAAAAAGCACCGGCAAGTCTGTATTCATGATACGGACTCGCTCAAACTTCCGGAACATGAAAACAACAACGGAACTTGAAATCAAACCCCAAAACCAAATTAATCAAACTTAAGAACTTTGAAATTCTAGCATTCACTTCAACGCGCCGAACCGGCCTAAACTACTCGGAATGACTTCAAATTTTGCAGACAAGTTATAAATGACACGATGGAACTACTCCCGGTCTCGAAATTTCATTCGGACCTCGGGAACATAAAATCACCTTTCAAGCCAAATTTCAAATTCTTTAAAAACCTCAAAACTTCATTAACTCCAATTTTCCTCATTCGGATCCGAAACCAATCTAGTCAAGTCCGTTTTACACCAAATTTCACAGATAGGATAAATAACACATAATAAACCTGTCACGGGCTCCGGAACCGTAATACGGGCCCGGTAACACGGTTTTCACACAATTATTCATTTTTAAATTCCTTGATTATTTTCAGAAAACAATTTTCTTTAAAAATTCATTTCTCGGGCTTGGGACATCGGAATTCGATTCCGGGCATACGCCCAAGTCCCATATTTTCCTACGGACCCTCCGGGACCGTCATATCACGGGTCCTGGTCCGTTTACCAAAAATGTTGACCAAAGTCAACTTTATTCAATTATCCAATTCAAAAATCCATTTTTATCAAATTTCAACATAAGGACTTGTCGGCTACACGCCTGGGCTGCACCCGCATATCGAGGTGAGATTAACAGAGCCTTTCGGGGCCTCGGAACACAGATTTAGCTAAAATTACTTAGGATGACCTTTTGGGTCATCACAATAACCTTTACAGGGTGGGAAGGGTAGATTACGGATATGATGACCGGTGCGCTAATACCACGTGTAGCCGCCTATTTTAGAAAGTGACATACCGGGTATTGCATTAATGTGATCCGTATTACTTTAAACCTAGGATAATTTCTTTCAAATGTTTTTCCTATAATGTTTTCAGAACCTTTCAATAAAGATTTTATACTTGATTGAAATCCCCTCTTATCTGAGCCTTATTTGCTGCTTTTTTACCGTTCAAATTTACGAAACTTCTTGGCTGGGACCCACAGTTGTGGATCTTGAGGGGTGCCTAACACCTTCCCCTTGAGATAACTTCAAGCCCTTACCCAATCTCTGGTAATGCAAACTAGTTCAATGAGTTATCTACTCTGGGTGCCCTAACGCACCACAAAATCGTTAGGTGGTGACTCTTCCTTAAACCTCTTCCTTTAAGGAGTTGTCCAAAATGTCATAAACCCGATCTCTCTGTGCCTAACCCGTGCGATAGAAAAAGGGGGCGCGACACCTTCCTGAAATGAATACTCTCGTCAAGGCACAAAAATAGTAACATTATACTTAGTCATCTAAAGTTGTCCATGTTGCCTACGAATTTCATGACCTTCCTTTCGAAACCAAATTGTTACTTTGCACCTGCTGTTTTCGATACTACACAACACACCGTACCCATTATGCCATCATATGAAAAGGATACAAAAATCTCAAAACTAACTCTGAGTCGCAAGCAACTACATGCTCGATTAGCCAATAACTTTCCATTTGATTAACCCAGAGAAATCACAATACGCAAAGTGATCCACACACCAGTAGGAATTATACATATGAAACCATAGTGGAAACCATCAAGAACTTCCCGAAATCTATTTGCACTTAACCAACCCGTCAAGGCTGAATCTCTCAATCTCGACCAAGCTACGCATGTCTCCAAAACCCAAGGGCATTTCCACGAATCGCACGTAGAACCTTACCACATCATAAGCACCCAAAAAACACCGATCTCACTTATTACCATGCCTATCCAACCTATTATCAAGTTGTCCTATTTCTCTGAGTCGCTCTTGAATTGCCTTCAAATTAATCCTTCTCCTTTACATAATACAAAAATCCTCAACCACAACTCGCCAAGCGAGATTCTAGCACAAACCACATAGCCCTACGGCTCATAAGCCGCTGAATGTTCTCTTAAGCACCCCAAAAATACCACAAGTCAAACACTTACTCCGAGGAAACTTTCTATGAATTTAAGCTATTTTTCCGCTTTCCTGATACCGAAATATAGAATCCCTACGGATGTAGAAACGCCCCAAGTCTTGACACCCTCCAATGTGAATCTCAATTTCTAACTGAATACACATTTTGAAGATTCCCAATTTCCACACATAAACCTTGAGTCCATCAGAGCCATTCTCGAGAGTCGTTTACTCTGCTCAAATCCCAGTTAAAACGACCAAGCGGACCGACCGACCTATGCCCCCAATTAGTACACCAACACCCAAGGACGCAATCCACACTTCTAAGCAACCAGACAAATTACTACCCCGCACACACTACACCCTTTACAAATGCAACTCAATCATTCAATAAAACCCATTTACCCATAAATTATATTACAACCTGTATTCATAGATTTCCATTACTCGAGTCATGCTCATACTCCATCTTTGAAGGTCATAACTGATTCACCAGTATACCTCAAACTGAAATCAAAGTAACGCATAATCATACAACCAACTTATCATTAGAAAACTCCCCCACTTGGATCAAAGCCAAAGATCAAGACAAACAATAACTCACAATGCACATGCGCTATCACTACCACAATACCGCAGTTAGATTCAACTAAATCCTTCATAATGTCATATAACACAAATAATCTAATATCTCGAATCATCTGCAAATCTCGAATTCATCATTGTAATGGTCATGCCAACTTCCACAAGCGATCTAAACTCAAATTGCAGCATACATCATCTACTGGTAAAAGAGAACTTGCTATAAAACAACATAAAGATCACATAACCTCAGGACACACCGCAGGAGATAACCCTGTCTTCTTAGCCTCAAACTGATATCTCTCTATACCCTTCCAAATATCATAGCTATTACGCAATCACTTTATCCTCCTGCATTAAAAACAACTAATGCCTACCCTCGAGGCATCACAATACGCGGTATAAGAACCGGAAGTTGATGGCAGAACTAACACTGGAGTTGTGTTTAAAGAAAATCTTGAGCTTCTGAAAACTCTCTCCACACTCGTCTGACCACCTGGATACCCTCACTGGTCACCACGTGCCCCAAGAATACTACTGAACTGAGACAAAATTCACACTTGGAGAACTTTGCATAAAGTTTCTCCTCCCTAAATCTCTATAACACCATCCTCAAATATTGAGTATGCTCCTCCTGGCTATGCGAGTACGCAAGGATGCCATCAATGAATACCATAATGAAGCAATACGAATACGATTGAGATACACTATTAATCAAATATATGAACATTGATGGGGCATTGGTCAGCCCAAAAGACATCACCAAGAACTCATAACACAACAGGAAGATTCCACTTCCCTCCACAACTAAACTACATGAGAGGTCCTCCAATACACTCACAACTCGAGGCCATATGACAACTCAAGACAGAAGTCAAACACTCAATAGTTCTTGCTACATATCCAGCCAATCCTTTTTGTCATAATCAAACAATATGAACAAATCTCACCATTGAATCACACTCACCACATAGTCATCCTGCCATCCATTTCCCACCAATAAGGACACAAACGGACATATAAGTTCCAAATGCATGTGCTCACACAATCAAAATCTCAGTACTCGAGCCACAGACAAAACACGGACATAAGTCCTCCAGACTTGCCCATTATCAACATGCTAAAATCACATCTCGCATCTCACCCATGAAAATCACAAGTCGTCGATGCACAACTGATATTCAGTGCTCACGTGCGCATTCAAATACATGAAAGGAATTCAAAGAGTTACACATTTGTCTGAATAAATGGATTCGCACGACAAGAATTCAAGAATCTAAGATTTTTCCTAAGGGTTCTGCAGCCTCTCGAAGATAAGTATAGACGTCTTCGTACCGATCCTCAAGACTCTACTAAACCTGCTTATGACCGATGAGTCTTATGTAACCTAGGCTCTGATACCAACATGTCACGACCCCAAATCTAAAGTAGTCGTGATGGCGCCTATGGTGGAGTTAGGCCAGCCAATTAATACTCAAAACGTAAAGCATCTTTCGTTTATATAATTACTAAATTGATAATCCATAAAAGTTTCGTTTAATATTTTTTTAAAAGATAAAGTTATGCCGAATGTTTAAATACAACCCCAAGATCCCGGAGTCACTGGGTCATGAGCATCTAAAGAAAATACATAAGTCTGCCATAATATTTCTAATACAAGGTGAGTCTAGGGAATGCGACTACTACAGAGATAAGAAGGAGAAAATCAGGGTTGCGGACACGTGCATCAACCTTGCAAAATCTTCGAGAGTCCCTGGACAGATAATCAGCTCACTCCGCCCTAGCACCTGGATCTGCACACAAGGTGCAGAGAGTAATGTGAGTACGCCAACTCAGTAGTAATGAAAGTAAATAAAGTCTGAGAACTTCGGAACACATAAAACAAGTCATAAATCCACAACAAATACGATTCTTCCTTCAAAATCATAGGTACGACAATTCATAATGCTTAAAAACCGATTTCAGTAAAAATCCTTTGAAGTTATACCTCTCAACAATTTTCATAGAAATTCAAGAAAATTTAGTATAGAAATGATAGAAATCATAAATAGCCTCTCAGGAAATACATATTTCATAAACCGACCCGAGGGCATAACATCACACGGAATCATCCCCTCGGGCAATAACAGTCACTCATGCCTCCCAATCACTCGTCGCTCGGCACTCGGCACTCGGCACTCGCACCATTAGGTACCTGTGCTCACTAGGGGTGTACAAACTCCGGAGGGGCCCCGACAACCCAAGCGCTATAACATGCCATCTCGTGGCATAATCACTCAGGCTCTTGGCCTCTCACATATCATAAATAGTGTAACATGTTGCGGCATGCAGCCCGATCCCATAATATCCTCACAACATTAGCCATCGGCCTCACTCAGTCATAAACTCTCAAACATTCACTCGGGCTATCAATAAAATGGGGTACTCGACCCAAAATATCATTTTATACCTCAAAATAGTGTAAATAAGACTGAGTTTCGAAATCTGTTAAACATAATATGACTGAGTGTAAATCATAAGTCAACACAGTGAGGAATAGCAGTAAGAATCCCCCAAGGGGTCCAAACACATGGCACGAGGCCAAATATGGCATTCAGCCCAAAACATAGTAATAATCCTTTAAACAATAAAATATCATGTGATTTGTAATCAAATACGCAACTTATTAGTTGCTGGACAGACCAAGTCACAGTCCCCCAATAGTGTATGTCATACACTCCTCATCTAGCATGTGTGTCACTCCAAAACAGTGATACAATGTGAAGTCCGGGGTTTCATACCCTCAGGACAAGATTTACAGTCATTACTTACCTCAAACCGGACAAAATGCTAGCCCGCGATGCTTTTGCCCCTCGATTCGGCCTCCAAATGCTCCGAATCTATCCAAAATCAGTATATTATCATCAATATACGCTAAAGGAATGAATCCCATATGGAAATTATCAAATAAACCACAAATCCCGAAATTGGTCAAACCCGGCCCTCGGGCCCATGTCTCGAAATCCAAAAACATTCGGAAAAATTAGGAAAACCATTCACTCACGAGTCCAACCATACTACTATCATTCAAATCTGACTCCAATTCGCTGTTCAAATCCCAAAATTTATTTTATGAAGTTTCTCAAATTTTCCCCAAATTTCTACCTCAAAGTACTAATCAAATGATGAAATTATTTATATATTCATGTATATTTACCAAATCCGAGTTAGAATCACTTACCCCGTTGTATATCTAGAAAAACCCTCGAAATATCGCCACAAATCGAGCTCTCTAGGTCCAAAATGTGAAATAATGTCCTAAATCCCGTTTATATAATGAATATTCTTATCTCCATTGCGCTGACAGCGGAATTCCGGGCGCTGCAGCGAAACCAACCTCCGCGGACGCGAACAATTAGCTTTGTCGCGCTTCTGGAGGTTGCAGCGACATGCTTCCGTATTTTGGCCATAACATTCTGTACAGATGTCCAAATGATGTGTTATTTAGCTTTCTTGAAACTAGATACGAAGGGCTACATATTTGTTTTTGAATCATCTCAAAATTCCTTCTAGATCAAAAGATATAGTCTCCCGAAATCAGACCAGTGAATCTGCAGATCACTCCTTGGAGCACCTCAGCGCCCAATATTGCGCCCTCAGCGGAAATTATTCCGCCCCAGCGGAATTTTCCTTCGCCTCAGCGAAAATTAAGCACCAGAATCATGTTTGAGTTCCGGTAATGCCCGGACTCGCTCAAAACTCACCCGAAACTAGTGGTGGCAAATGGGCGGGTTGGATTGGATTTGGGTGGGTTAAAAATGGGTTGAGCAAAAATGGGTTGGATCTCAACCCGCACATATTTCATGCGGGTAAAAAACGGATTGGGAGTCAAATGGGCGGGTTGAATATGGGTTAACCCATGTTATATAAGTGTATCTTTTTTTTAATGCAATTTAGAAGGGTTGTAATTTTTTTCCGGGAAAATATTTTTTAATTTTTCCATATTTATTTGGCTTACATATTCTGAAAAACAGTGTATCTTTAACTCCAAATTCAATAACTCCTGATTCACGAATTAGTCACGAAGAANAGAAATTAATAGAAGGCAGGGGTACGCAGATTAAGATTCCAAGCACTACAAATCTTGTGCGAGTATACTAGGGGTGTTCAAAACCGATCCAAAATCGAAAACCGATCCGAAATCGAAGCTTAATGACTTATTGGTATCGGGTTAACGGTTTAACGGACGGGGAACAAATTAATTTTTTATATTAACGGCTTATTGGTTTGGGGGTGGATTATTATATTTTCTTAACGGATAATCTGTTAATCCGTTAAGAATATATATATATATATATATATATTCTTAACGGATTAACAGATTATCCGTTAAG
Source organism: Nicotiana undulata (assembly GCA_005239495.1). NCBI lineage: Eukaryota > Viridiplantae > Streptophyta > Magnoliopsida > Solanales > Solanaceae > Nicotiana > Nicotiana undulata. The sequence goes on along the minus strand of ML254256.1, from coordinate 21,987 downwards.
AAAATATAATAATCCACCCCCAAACCAATAAGCCGTTAATATAAAAAATTAATTTGTTCCCCGTCCGTTAAACCGTTAACCCGATACCAATAAGTCATTAAGCTTCGATTTCGGATCGGTTTTCGATTTTGGATCGGTTTTGAACACCCCTAGTATACTCGCACAAGATTTGTAGTGCTTGGAATCTTAATCTGCGTACCCCTGCCTTCTATTAATTTCTCTACAGAAAACAAAAATAAAAGAGAGAAAATCTTATAGTTTCATTAATTCTTCTGTTTTTTTTCTTTTATATATTTTCAGTTTTACTTTTTTCATCTTACGATTTACATGTTTAAAATTTTACAAGTTCCAAAGTCATGAATTCGGAGGTTTATGTGTTTCGAAGTTTATGGGTTTAGAAATTATAAAGTTTACGGGTTCGAAATTTCGCGATTTCGAAAGTTTTGCGGTTCAGAAATTTATGAAATTTGTGGGTTCGGATGTTGTTGGTTCGAAAGTTTATGGCTTCATGTTTATTGTATCAACATTATTTATGAATACTCTTGAGAAAATATTTCCTTGATTTACGTACCAAACACCAAAAAATGAATAAGATTACTACTTGTTTTTCAAGAAAACATTTTCTTCAAAAATATTTTTCTTTATACCAAACACACCCTTAATAATATTTCTATTGAGTTCGGTGGGGTTGGGATGGTATAATGGGTGTAGGAATGAGGTGGGGTAGGGTGGGGGTGGGTTGGTGGGGATGAGGCATATGGTGGGTCGATTGAAAAAAAGTTTTGAAAAATATTTTTCTATCTCTTGATAAGGAAAATAATTTCTCCCAATTAGAGGAAAATAAGTTCATAAGGAAAATGTTAAGCTACACAAATATGAAAAAGTTGGAAGATAACCCACTAGTCTAACCCATATTTTACCCATGAATACCCATATTTCTACGGGTTGAATATGGGTTGAAGCCCAAATTTTACCCAACTTAAATATCACTCACCCAACCCATTAAAATATGGGCGGATTGGGCGGGATAGCAAAATCTCTATGTTCGCTAAACTTGCTTCCTTTCTTGCTTTCATGAAGTCGGCCTTAACAGACATCTCTTCCATTTTCGTAGATGGAAGATCCGGTGAATCAATGGGCTCATTTTGCCAGCACTACCCGAAACACACCCAAGGCCATTGGGACCTCAACCAAACATGCCAACACATCCCATAACCTCATTCAAACTTAGTCGAGCCTTTGAACCACTCAATACGACGCCAAAACACCAAATCAACCTCGGATTCAAGCCTAAGAACTTAGAAACTTCCAAATTGCCAATGATGCTGAAACCACCCAAACCACGTCCGAATGACCTGAAAATTTGCACACACCTCCAAAATGGCACTAGAACCTGTTTCAATTTTCAGAATTCCATTCCGACCACGATAGCTAATTTTTCACTGTCGACCGGAAATCGCCAAAAATCCAATTTCTCCAATTCAAGCCTAATTCTACTTCGAACGTCCGAACAACATTATGAACCCACTCCTAAGTCCCAAATCACCTAACGAAGCTATACGAGCCATAAAACCCACATTCCGAGATCGTTTACTTATAAGTCAACTTTCTGTTGACTTTTCCAACTATTAAGCCAACTTAAGAGACTAAATGTCTCATCTCTCTCCACAACCACTCCGAACCCAAGCCAACCGACCCAACACAACATAATTGAGCTGAGTCACATATAATGAAGCAGAAACGAGGGGAAACAGGGCTAAAACTCTCGGAACGACCGATCAGGTCGTTACAATAAGCTTGGTTAGTTCTATGCCATCTTTAGTCTCGATTATGAGATATCTAAGTTTGGAGGAAGGTGAGGTATAGTCTCTGAAATTTACCTTCTCTTCGGGTTGCAAAGAAGAAAAAAAGTCATCAAAGTCCAAATAAAGAATATTAGAATGGGCGCAAAGGTCTAAATAGATGAAATGGCCTCCGGTTTTCGGGTGGGGATGAGTATTCATCCCTTCACACCCCGGAGAGTAATCTCTCTGATATTCGGGCGAGAATGCGTATCTATCCCTTCACGCCCTGAATGTAATCTCTCCGATATCCGGATATGGACGAATATATATCCCTTTACAACCTGAGAGTAATCTCTCCGACATTTGGGCAACCTTAAGAGTAATCTCTCTGATATTCGTGCCACCTTGATCTATTTGTCAAGTATATGACGCAGAGGAGAGGAAAATGAACATAAGTGTTGAATTTTTCAAATATAAGTTTCATTAAATACCTATTTTTCCTTCAGCAACTCTTTCTCCTTCACATTCTGCTTCCCCCTCCCATTTGTCTGCTTGTTCATATTTTCATTCATAATATATTTTTCTTTCGTATTTTCAGTCACATTCTCATTCTCTGTTGCATTTTCATCCACATTCTCCTTCTGCATCACCTTATCAGACTTCTGCAGCCCATTCTCGAGAAAGAACACATCCTTTATCATATTTTCCTTCTCTAATTCAATAGGAAAAATATTCTTCGAGTATAACTAGAAAAAAAAAAGAACAAGATTTATATAAAACTAATATACAACAATCACAAATTAATACTAAAATACTATGTGAACTAAGTGATATCATACAATGAAAATATGTTGTATTGTATAGTTATATACCATTGTAGTATAAGTATATGTTATATAATATATTATATACAATATTTATTAGTGGTATACATCAGATACATTTTAATAATAACATTGGGAAAATATACCTTACCAGTTTTCATCTTCGCAATGTGCTTTCAAACTAGGCTATACCTTGGCTTGGATTCAACCTTCCATCAAAGCATACGAGGTATTCTTTCCTCCAATCGACGAGAAATTTGTGGTTTAACCTGTTGGCAACATTCATAAACCCAAATTGGAATGCCAAAGGAAAATCACCAATCATGTACATTTTTGGATTACCTATCAACCAGTTCTTCATAGATTCCAGGGTGGCTCTGAAAACATCTTTGCCCCAAGGGTAATAGTTATATTCACCTTTCTCCACAATGTCTAAGTAAGCCTTTTCAATAGTCTTACTTTTTACATTTGAAAACAGAAATGTATGTAGAAAGAAGAGAATTGAAATCTTTAAGGCATCTTCATCAGTACTCCGTCTTCGTTATTTGAAGCATTCATCAATGCACACATTGTCTATCTTATTAGAACCATCAAAACATCTCACACACAAGTCATTGTCCAAATCAAGATCAAGATGATTCGCAACATCACCACTACAATTTAAACCAGTCATCAATGCAAACTCCTTCAGCCCAAAACGCAGCGTGACACCATTCAATTCAACACACAACTCTTCATCATTCTCATGATATACCTCCCTCAACAATAAATAATGAATTAATTGGTTTTGTACACTAATATTCTTTAGTTCAAGAAAATATCCAAAACATGTGTTCCTAAACAGAACTAATTGTTTAGATGATAGATTTTCCTTCAAATCTTCTATAATGTCAAGATATACATGAACACTAGGCTTTACTTTAATATCGTCGGGTTTCTTCACGTATAGATCCCAACGCTGCAGTCAAACAGAATTATACTTTTAATATTAACACAAATATGCACCATAATTAAAATATTCTAACAATTTATGTTATAATCATGTATGTGACAAACAATAATATATGAAATGTTAATAATAATCTATGAAACAATAACAATATCACGGAATAATATCAAGTATATTGAAGGTAAAACCATATATACCATATACTAAATAAGTACCTTTAACCTTTCGTATTTTGAATGTTTTTTCATGCAATAAACATCAATTTCTCTTCCTTCTGAACATTCTCCACATAAATATCATCCTCGACTTCATCTTCTATAATTTTTCCTTTGACTTTAGCCTTCACATATAGAAAAAGCACTGTAGTTTACTAAATTAAAAAATATGAACAATTAAGATTCAACATTTAAATTGATAATATACCATATATATTGAACTATATTTAATATAATATTCAATTCCATATGATAGTTAATGCCTCTAAAGTTTAGAAAATATATGCTGGGAGTATACAATATATTGTAGGAATTACAGCCGAATACTTTTGAAAAACCTTTGGAAGCATCTACTCCACTATTAACTACTACAACTTGACACCTTTTCTCTATTGAATCCAAATAGAAATCATCATCAACGTCAGATACTGAAGATTTACTATTGCAAATCTTCTTCATAGGTACATCTCTGTCGTGCTTTTTCCCAGAAATCATTTTATCTTTCTTTTTTCAGATGCAACTTGTTAATAGTAAGAACGAGGGTGATGCCTGGTTGACAATCACTTCGTTCTTTCGAAAGATGATTCTGAAATTTCTTCAATCAGAACATTGTCTCTTCAACCACTGTCCATGATTTTCTGTGCAATATATTTTCTATGCATTATAACCTACACAGAATATATTATAGACGCAGAAAAGACGATACACGCTTATGAAATACTAAAGTATATTTTAGTGAAATTTTTTGGGGGAAATTGATAGTGATAGATACAATAGGTGAGAAAGAATCAAAAAAATATATCATTAGGTGAGAGAGAATCTCAAGGAGAGATTTATGAATTAAAAGTTGTACATAATTTAATTAAAAAGGTAAGATTTAAAATAAATTGTACCAAAAGTAATTTTGTTAAAGGAGTAGTAGAAAATATAAATAACTCTTTAAAGAGTTGCATTCTATGTAAATTCCTCTTAAAATAATAGTTTGCATGGTTTTGTCTTTGTCCTTATTCAAAGGTAAATGGTTATTACATTGTTGGTAATTGATTGGGTATACATGGTGGTACTTTGCATTCTACTCCGGCGTGCGACAAATTTGACAAGTCAGCCAATACTTCGTGACCCGTTTTCGTTTACGACAAGTCTATATCTTAACAAGTCTTGACGTAGGGGCATTTGTAAGCATATCAATTTTATCAAAATAATTTTCAAAAAATAATCTAGACAGTATTTTAAATATAGTAGTCCAAATAAATATTACGGGATAATATAATTGGATTAATTATATAAGTCTAATACATTATAGATTAAATAAATAAGTCCAAATTCATTGGGCTGGCTCATTTAATTGGGCTAAAGTGATGAGCTCACTTCACTAAGCCCAAAATGTCATTTTCCTAGAGGCCCAGTTTGGTGCCATGTGTCAAAATAACAAGGCATCCAAAGTCAAATTAAAAGACTAATGAAATCGCGCCACATGTGCATGTGACATGTTCTGGCCAATCAAATACGGCCATGTCACACTTGAATTTGATTGGTCGGAAAGAGTTAATTCTTATCATAACTCTTTCCTCCCAAAACTATAAACAGGGGTCTTCATAACCCAAAAACACACCAGAAGTTATAACAAGAAGCAAGAATGAGCTCATGGAGTAAACGCCTCAAAATGTTTCGCAAGCTTCAAGCACTCAAGTTCAAGTTCAAGAATTGAAGTTCAAGCTCAAAAACGAAGAACAAGTCAACATTCAAGGAGTACGAGTTCAAATCGTGCTAGTTGAGTTCAATATCGTCTTTCGTTGCAACTTATCAAGAACCTATGGATGAAAATAAGAACTTTGAATAAGTTTCAAAAATATAAAGAACAAAAGTATTTTGCCTTAGTATACATGTTAAAGAGTCCCTAATGAATTATTATCTTCCTATTTATATAGTAGGAAATTTTTACCCTAGGTACAATTCTAAGAAAGTTAAAAGTCTTACTTTACACTAGTCACTGATTTTCTATTGATGTGGGTCGAGATTCACGCCGTGATATCCGGTTAGGCACGAATATCACAACCCTTTGTTAATCGTGTGCTATTGTGTGGTAATGTTCTCCGAAGTCTCGGGACTCGAACCGGACACATGGGATATGGTACCGATGGCTCCGAGGGCAGGTGTTTTGCTCGGGCTCTAATACGAGAGGCTCCTGGCTCTGATTTCGATTCCTTACAGTCACGTCGCTACTTCGTTTGCCTCACCAGGAAATTAAGGTGTTCATTGGGCTCGGGTTTCACCCGTATACGGATAGTCCCTTCGTTTCTCAGAGAGTAGGTTTGCCGAAATGATGGGAAACGATAGATACCTTCCAATTCCTTCCTACATACGTTACGACGAATAAGCCGAAACACACCATCAGTCACGTCGTTCTGACTTCGGACATCTGTCGCTTATCGGGTGGTCGCCCCCGAATGGTAACCGTTGCATATTTCCCTATGAAAGCTTACATCCTTCGCTCTTTTTCTACTTTTTGACCAAGCTATTACCTTTGAGCTTTCCGTCTATGTTCAAACTTCTTTGAAACCTTCATATCCTCATCCTTGTTCTTCAAATTTAATAGTTATTTCGAGGTATTTACCTAGATTTTCTCCAAATCTTCATACTCCGTTCTTCATCTTCAGAACTGGTCCTTTCTAAACTAAGTATTCTTTCTTCAAATTTTCAAACATCCCCAGATAACAATGGCTAAAACATCCAAAGCTGTTCCTCAACAAGTTGCCTCTTCACTCACCAACCGGCCGCCGGTACTAAGGCGGTTGCTCTTAAAGTAGTTTCCCTCAAAATAGCTTCTCCTGAGAAGGCTGGTGACGAACCGGCCCTTGAGCCTCCCTTCAAAGTGTTTATTCTCGGGGGATGCTCAATTGCAGACGACTTTATGGTCGAGAAACCCTCACGCAAACAGGACCGAGGTGAAGGGGCCTCAAAAGTACATGTGCTCCGTGACCGAAGATGTTCTTCCCATGGTCCGAGAGGACTGCAATTGGGAAGGAAATGATGTGGTAGTCCCCGGTCTTGAGGATTCTAGTACGAACAACATGGAGGAGTACTTAAATGTATACACTTACCCCTTCATATTGGGCCCGGGGACCTGATGGTAGGCTATAATTACGTATTTTAGTCCCTTACCGCACCTGAATTTACTGTACTTTAATAGAGATTGAGCTTTAATCACTAATGTGTTGCACTAACTGTGTATTTAATGCCTTGTAGGAGGATTTCGAGCTACGTAAATGTTATGGAGTTAATTCAAGTGATTTGGAGCTTTGATGTCTGAGTAAAAGCCCAAGGAATTAAGTCAGGATCGCGTCCGGGGGTCGAGGACTACATCTGGATATCAAAAATCAAGGGAAAAGATGGACTCTAAGAAACTTCCACAGCCGCGGCGTGTGGAGCGCAACAGCGGTACAAAGTCACATGTCTGTGAATTGTGAAGCTCTCTGGATTTTCCCACTAATGCCCCGCATGGCGCGTCGCCCCATGTGGTGCGCCTGTGCAAATTTTACAGAGTATTTTCCTATTTTATGCGGGAGAAGGTATTTTCGTCCGGGCCCGACATACTTGGTATAAATACATGGAAAAACGTTATTTTTGGTACTTTTGACATATCTAAAACCTAAGGAGGCTAGAGAGGAGGTGAAAAAGCGAAAGCATAAGGAACTCATCATTCAATCCTCACTCAAGGCAAGAGTTTGAATCGTTTTATGGTTTTCTTTATATTTGTGATGAATTACTCCATATCTATGGAGTAGTTCTCTTTAGGGATTGATGGATTTGGTGTATTGATATTTGTTTGTGGGGATTAACTCTAAGTTTTTATGTATTTAATCGTTTTGGGTGCTTATAATTGTTGCATCTATATTCACATGTTCAAGTAATCGAGATAGGCATAACTTTTGATGTTTTTGTATTATCTTGTCGGTTAAATTCATTAATCCTCCTTAGTAATCGAAAGAGGCTAGCTGAATTATTGTTTAAACCTAGTTAGGAGGATAACCGAAAGAGGTTCTCCTAAAGACCAATCCACTACGAATTCTTGCATATCATCACCGAGCTTCAAATGGTTCATATTGCGAGGTTGAGACATAATCGAGAGAGGAGTTTCTACTAAATATTTGAACTATTAATTGAGTGAATTCGAGAGACTCTCCTGAATATTAGAAGTGAATTAACTAGAGTTAAATCCTAGAAAATTATCTTGCACCTATCCAATCAACCCCTATTTTCTCCCATTGATATCTTCCTTGCTGCTTTTGTTTGAATGTCATTAGTCAATTAGCTCCAGATTCTTCATTAATTATAGTTTTAATTCATGTAATTCTCAACTATTGATCATCTTGGATAGCAATCTAGCTATGAACTACGAAAATACTGTTTAACTCCAATCTATGTGGATACGATATTATACAATACTATCTTTGACTAGTAAGCATATTTAGGTGTGTGTTATAAGCTCGTCAAATTTTGGCGTCGTTGCCGGAGATTGACAATTAATTGTATTTTAAAATAGTTTTATTTTAACCAAATCTACTAGGTGGTGTGCTTAGGACTAGTTTTTATATATATTTAAAAGCAAAAACAAGATGTCATGATGTCTTACAAAGAGTAGGAAATAGCTAATGAAAATTACATAATTCCTATTATCACTGTTGAGTAATGTACTCAACAATGATAGTACATATTGCACTATTAGATAATTAATGAGGGATCTTATAAAAACTAGCCACTGGAAAATCACAACTTTGCTGCATATTAGCCTCCTCCGTGTATTGCAACTTTGGCCACAGTTCTTGTGGCTTTGTTGGTCCTGGCATTGACAGCCCTTTGCATCCTTGTGTATGTGATGTCTCTCCATCTTTAATAGTGGACAACAATTCCAACATTGAACCTTCGAGACCTCTAGCATAATTGTCCAGTTACATACCTTTGAGCCCTTTGTGCCCATGGATATTCCTTTCCCACATTGCAGTGATGTCCAGTAGAAAAGCCTTGTAGTATTGTCATGAAACCAATCCAAGATTTACCTAATGTTCCTAGGCAGTATCTGCATGGCCTTTGAGGAGCGTATTTTCCCCTGAGATTGTCTTGCATCTGATTCTATCCAGCTAATTTCCCACCCAGCTACAACAAGTAATGTCCAGCTGCTATCATGATTTGACTTGCATTTATGTTGCATGATTCCTGCATGTGTGTGTACAAAACAATGAGCTGCATCTTCCTCTTGCATTATATTTGATGTAGGCAATTGAGTACTCCCAAATATCTTCCAAATTCCATTAGTATTAGGAGTTCGTTTCACCACAGAAAATCTGGGCAGTTTATTAACCCAGTCCTTTGTCTTCCTTTCTCCATTAAATGAAGTATCATGAGATTGTGTATGAATCCAGCTAGATCTATGATCCTTCTTCACTGAAGCTTGTGCATTTTACCTGACGTAGATGGGCAGAAGTGTCTTCTGTCGACTGGATTTGAATTCCAGTCTTAGCATTAGACAACCTTGCCCAGTCCTCTCCTTAGCTAACATGCTTGTTCTTATCAATGATTCTTCCCCAAGGATATGAGCACTAGGTGCTAATACCACCCTTTGGAGTTGAGCCATTAGATAAGGCATGTTCACAGTATCTATCCCTACAAAAAAAGAAAACATCACCATTCCATCATACTCTCCTCCAAAAGCATTTGAATATGATGGATAAAAGTTTTGCCTTCTCCAACCCTTAATCTCCTTTCCATCACCCCTCCTAACTCCTTGCAACTTTTATTCTTCAGTATGGACATTGGAGCTTACCATCATTCACAATCCTCCTCCCCATTGATTCCAGTTGAGAAAATTCATCACTCAATCGAACCACTGTCTAGTGCATAGTTGGCCAGGTAATCTGCCAATTTATTGCCCTCTCTAAAAATATGAGTTACCCTACCATTACACACCTCCAACAACTGTGTTTTGAAATATTTTGTAGTGCTAATTTAAGAATTCTTTTCTTTTTATTTTATTTTTATTTTTTCCTTTTTACGGTTGGTGTTCTTTGACTGTGGGAAGGCTACGAGTTAGATTGGTGCATGACCGGATCTTCTGGGAAGGAATTGTTACCATACGAGCGGGAAATTGAAAACACAACTGCGACAATTGAGGAAGGAAAGAAATATCACCGAGACGTTAGAAAAGGTTGGGCAATCCTCAACCAACGATATGGCTGGAAACAATGACGATAATGTAGATTTGACAGAGCGAGAGGCAGCCCAACAAAGAGAAAAGTTGCACGAGATGCTGAAGAAGTAGCTTTTAGAGATGCACAACGTATTTATGAAGAAAAGAGGGGTCACAAACTTAATCAAAATCAACCTGTGGTTGCAGGCCAGTTCAAAAACCATAGCTACCGGCGCTGGGAGACCACTTGATGATTACTCTAGACCGGTTTACAACCAAGGTTTGTCAAGCATTCGACCACCTCCAGTTGCAGCAAACAATTTCGAATTGAAGCAGGGGTTGCTTCAAACTCTGCAAAGCTGTTTTGTTTTTAGAGGGAAGATGAACTAAGATCCAAACAATCATCTAATGGACTTCGAGAAGATCATGAACACCTTTCAATATAATGGTGTTTCACAAGATGCGGTTTATCTAAGGGCATTCCCTTTCATGCTTAAAGTTGATGCGAAACAGTGGCTTCGAAACTTGCCTCAAGGATCAATTAGAACATGGGAGGAGATGACCAGAAAATTTCTACAAATATTTCTCCTCAGCTAAAACGGTAAAGTTTAGAAGAGATATCCATAACTTCTGCGAGAAAGATAATGAAACAACTTTTGAAGCCTAGGAGATGTTTAATGAGATAGTCAAAAAGTGTCAACATAGTGGAATCGAACTCTAGATGTCACTCTAGGATTTTTAGGACGGATTGACACCGCCTCATGCAGAATGTTGAGCAATGCAGTTGGAGGTCCGTTAATGAAGAAGACACCAGAGGAGATAGTCACTATTCTTGATGAATTATCTGAAAATGCAAATCAGTGGCCCTCTAAAAGTTCTGAAAGAAGACGGGCGAATGGTGTTCACCCGGTTGATGCTAACACATCTGTGTAGGTACAACTTGATGCCATAGTGAAAGAGATAAGGAAGCTGAACTTAGCTTCAATACAAAATGAACACCATGCAACATATGATATTTGTGAAAAAGGACACCCTACATATGAGTGCCAAGCCTCAACTGAGAAAGTTAATGTTGTTGGAAATTACAACTTTAATGCAATGGGTAAGAGGCGCCCCAATTTTTCATGGAGTACACCTGGGGTTACAGCAAATACATGGCAACAAAATAACACCAGACCTCAGGGACAAGGGGCGCCTGTTTTCCAAAATCAGCAGAGGCAGCAATTTCAGCCTCAACAGCCAATTTAGTTAGGGTTAGAAGATGTAATGAAGTCCTTCATTGTCAAGACAAATGAGAGATTAGATTCTCATGGTGCAGCTATCAAAGAACACGGCACAGGGTTGCGAAATTTGGAGAAGCAAGTGGGACAAATTGTCACCATATTGTATAAGAGGATCCCAAGTACTTTGCCAGCTGATACAGAAAGGAACCCCAAAGAAACTGTAAATGTTGTAAGTCTTAGAAGCGGGCAAGTATTAGAAGAGTCTACCCCAGTCTAAAAAAAGGTGGTACCTAAAAAAGAAAGTGAGGAGAAGCTGGAAAATGAAGTTGATAAGAAGAATAAACGCAAGAAGGGGGTAGACAAGAAGAAGAATGGGGACATTTTGAGAAGGGATGAATCTGATGAAGAGATCAAGCACGTGCCTTATTTACATTTTCCTCAAAAGCTTTATAGAGGGAAGCTGGATAAACAATTTGAGAGGTTCCTAGATATGCTAAAACAAGTTAATGTAAATTTTCCATTCACATATGTGCTCTCCGAAATGCCAGCTTATGCAAAATTCTTGAAGGAGATCCTTCTAAATAAAATGAAGATCAAGGAGGCATAAGTATTCAATCTCACAAAGCATTGCAGTTCTATTTTGCAAAACAAACTCCCACAAAAGTGTAGGGATCCATGGAGTTTTACTATACCTTGATCTTTAGGCTCTATTAAATTTGATAAATGTTCATGTGATTTTGGTGCTTCAATTAATCAATGCCTTTGTCTATTTACAAGAAGTTGGAGAGTGATATTGGAGAGATAAGGTCGGTACCAATATCTTTGCAACTGGCTGACCAAACAACTCTGATACCCGAGGGGATGTGGAAGATGTTTTAGTGCGGGTAGATAAATTTGTATTTTCTATGGACTTTATTGTAGTAAATATGGAGGAGAATAAGAAGGCCCCTCTCATTTTAGGAAGACAATTCTTAGCAATTGGTAGAGCAATATTAGACAAACATGATATAAAAATCATGCTTAGAGTGGAGGAGGAGACTGCAACTTTTGAGATGAATGTAGAGACGGGGGCGAAAAAGGAGAAGCCAATTGCAAGTGTTGAGTGGAAAGTGAAGAGCTCAAAAGAGAGGTTGCGCCGAGCGAAAAACTGAAGTGTGGGGTGTACCCAAAGAAGGATGAGAAGAAGTTGTTTGCGTGGATGTGTGCATTGGTTCGGGCGCGTGGAATGGAGCCCGACTTAAACTCATACCCCGACAGAAAATTCAAGAAAGTTTCCTACCTTACGCTTTTTAATTGTGTGTCATGTGGACATTCCACAACATAAAGTGTGGGGCAGGGTATATTTGTATGTTGTATGTATATGTGCTAGTTTAAATTTTTGTTGTTTTAGTAGTTAGATAGAAAAACAATTGTTGAAAAAACCATAAACATTGAAATGTTTTTATGTTTTCCTGACGATGGGTATCATTCGACAGGTTTCTTGAGGGATTAAAGTCGAAAGAAAAAGACAAAAAGATTTTTTTTTGTAGTTAGTGTAATAAATCCCCCTTGGTTTTTTTTAGTGTCGCGGTTCTTTTCCAAGGGTTTTGTTTGAACCAGGTGTAGTTAGTTTTATTTTTTTTAGAAGTAGGAAACCTTGTGCTACGATTTGTATTGGAAGAAATTCCTCTTGACATTATTATGCCTTGAAAATAGTGAGTGCTTTAGTTGTGACACTTAGGCTTAGTTTTTGACTCTTTCATAAACAACCTAAATTGTATGATCTTAACTTTGCTTAACTCATTTGACTAGAATGTCTTGATAATCCAATCTTGAGTGAGTTATGTGCCATGTGTGAGTGAGATCTTGTGTTATTCTGTGCACTGTATTTGATGTCTAGAACTTGCCCCGTGTGTTTTGCAACGCGAAAAAGTAGTTTTGTTCAATCTGGGAAGTGATAAAGGCATTTCTTTGTTGAGCCAGTTATATGCTTTTACCCACCTAATTGCTATGTATCATAGTTAACCCCTTTGAGCATGTAATACTATTTCTTTGGCAACCACATTACAAGCTTTACCCAATTGTTTGAATTGATCATCTATTTGAACCATTTTACCTCTCATGCGCACTTGATTTTGTTATGAACTATGTAAAAGTTAAAGTCTGGGGTCCATTGTTTGGCTTTTGAGTGGAACTAATAAAATAAGGAGAAAGGTGCATTTTTTTAAAAAGTAAGAGCCACTTGAATTGAAAATTAAAAAAAAAAAAGTTAATTGTATGATTGTGCAAAATATTCCATGATAGTGGTAATTCTTGATGTAATTAAGCTTAAAGAAGTGAGAGTTAATGTAAATTGATGTGAAGGTAAAGTATGGTTTGAAAAAGTGTGGGGTTTGAACAATGAAGTATATGGATTAAAGTGCTTAGGCAGGTATAGTCACTCTTATATCTAAATGTATCCCACTCGTGCTACAGCCTACATTACAACCAAATAAAGTCCTACTTGATCCTTGACTGAATGATCTCAATTTAGTAGAGTAGTACACTACGGGAAAGCCTATGGTTCATCTTTTGTAGCATATGAATGTTGTTTTTGAGACTGAGTGAATTCTTTCTATCTTGAGTACCTAATTGTTCTTAATTATGTTTGTGTGTGGAACTATTCTCTCTTTTTGTGAGGGCACTTGATTCATGAAGGGGAGGTAATGTCATTGACCTCTGTGTTAGAGTAAGTGAGCGGGTTAGAAATAATTCATGGTGCTTTGAGTCAAATCTTGAGGCTATGATGTTGTGTTTGTGCTTAATTTATTTTAAATATTCTTGGTGTGATGAGTTATGAGAATTATTTAAAAAAGTCGTGTCTATATGAAGTGTATTTTTATTGCTCGAGGACGTGCAATGGTTTACGTGTGGGGTGTTGATGATAGGCTATAATTTTGTATTTTAGTCGCTTATTACACTCTAAATTACTGCATTGTAGTTGAGTTTGAGCTTTAATCGCTAGTGTTTTATGCAATGTAAGAGGATTCCGAGCTACGTAAATGTTATGGAGCTAATTAGATTAATTTAGAGCTTTGAAGTTTGAGTAAACGTCCAAGGTATTAAGGCGGGATTGCGTCGGGGGTCGAGGACTACATCTGGATATCAAAAATCAAGGAAAAAGGCAAACTCTGAGAGACTTCCACAGTCGCGATGAGTGGAGCGGCGCAGCTATACAAAGTGTGCTTCCTGTGAATTGTGAAGCTCTCTAGATTTCCCCACTAATACGTCGCATGGCGCGTCGTCCCATGCGGTGTGCCTGTGCAAATTTTACAGAGTATTTTCCTATTTCACACGGGAGAAGGTATTTACGTCCAGGCATGACCCTACTTGGTATACATATATGGACAAACATTATTTTTGGGACTTTTGACACGTATAAGACCTAAGTAGGCTAGAGAGGAAGTAGAGAAGCGAAAGCACAAGGAATTCATCATTCAATCCTCACTCAAGACAAGAGTTTGGATCGTTTTATGTTTTTCTTTATATTTGTGATGATTTACTCCATATCTATGGAGTAATTCTCTTTAAAGGATTGATGGATTCGGTGTATTGATATTTGTTTGTGGATATTAACTCTAGGTTCTTACATATTGAATCGTTTTGGGTGTTTTAATTGTTGCATCTATATTCAAATGTTCATGTAATCGATAGAGGCATAACTTGTGAATTATTGTTTAAACCTAGTTAGGAGGATAATTGAAAGAGGTTCTCTTAAAGACCAATCCACTACGAATTCTTGCATATCTTCAACGAGCTTAAATTTGTCCATATTGTGAGGTTGAGACTTAATCGAGAAAGGAGTTTCTACTAAATGTTTGAACTAATAATTGAGTAAATTCGAGAGACCCACTTGAACATTAGGAGTGAATTAACTAGAGTTAAATCCAAGACAATTATCTTGCACCTATCCAATCAACCCCTATTTTCTCCCACTGATATCTTCCTTGCTACTTTTGTTTGATTGTCATTAGTCAATTAGCTCTAAACTCTTATTTAATTATAGTTTTAATTCACGTAATTCTCAATTGTTGATCATCTTGGATAGCAATCTAGCTACGAACTACGAAAATACTGTTTAACTTCAATCCCTGTGGATATGATATTGGACTATACTATCTTTGACTAGCGAGCATAGTTAGGTGTGTGTTTTAAGCTCATCAGGACCCGGTTGTTCTAGGTTTCTACAAGAGGTTTGAGGTGTGCCTCGGGCATATCCATCCATCTCTATGGAGAATCGTGATCCTCATTCGCTCTTTCGTGAACAAGACTGAGTCTCATCAGTTCACGATCGATCATCTACTTCGTTTATGCAGTCCATGAATTTTTTGAGGGGGACTGATCAAGATTACTCG
Organism: Nicotiana undulata; assembly: GCA_005239495.1. Taxonomy (NCBI): domain Eukaryota; kingdom Viridiplantae; phylum Streptophyta; class Magnoliopsida; order Solanales; family Solanaceae; genus Nicotiana; species Nicotiana undulata. The sequence goes on along the minus strand of ML254256.1, from coordinate 6,435 downwards.
CCGGGACAGCAACGCCCCCTTTTCAATCATCGAAGGAGATCGAGACCGAGGCTTACATGGATGCTTTGTTCGGGTTAAGACCGTAGATTTGATTCCCCTAAAGAACATGTCATTCTTGAGAAATGGAACACATCTCGTAAGTGCATCTTTCCTAGAGCGTCAAAAAGATTATATATACACACACACACACTTGTGGTCGTGCAGATGTCGCCCGTGTTCCTAATGGGGTCCCCCGGCTGAACGGATGGATCGAGGGAATCTATACTCAGATGATGTACTCCGAGTGCATATGGCGCGGGCTTTATAAAGGCCGATGAGAGGCCCGTTCTCATAGTAAGGTCTCTATCTGAATAGTTACTTCCATGCTTCTAGATTTCACCATACTGACTTTTCTTCCCATTTCCTGTTGTAGGTTTGCCTAAGACCACTGAACTTAGACCTTTGGATAGGGACCAGGATGTGTCATTGCCTATTAATTCTTCTTTTGCGAGGCAGCCTGGTGTTGCCGTGGAGGAAAGAAGAAAAGGAAGAGAAAACCTTTAGGCTCACTGGGGTCTGAGGTGAAGAAACCAAAGAATAGGGTTGTCCAGCAAGCCCAGGAAGAGCTCTAGCTCCTAGGTGCCGGACTCTTACTCTCTCCTCCGGCTCAGGGAAGAGCCAGAGGAAGAGCTCATTTTCGTTACCCACGGGCACCTTTCCTGGGAGCTGGAGGCATCCAAGGGAGAGACTCGTGAGGTCGACCACCTCAAACTCAAGATCTCGATGTGGAGACCCGGGAGGGACTCCCCAGGATGCGGGCTCTTCCCCAAAGGAAGCGCTTGGTATAATACATATTTTGGGGATGCCCTCCTACACCGAGTCCATGCTCGAGGAGGCTCAAACAAGAAAGGAGAAGTCCAATGAAGGAGTCCACGATGCGGATGATCCCCTTCACTCTTTTTTTGATGGTGTGGAATAGTCCGATTTGGAAGATTTCTCTGGGCTGAGCGACCTGGAAGTTCTGAAGAAAGACACATCCTCAGAATTTATCAACCAGTTCCCTGCTTTGAGTGTGGACCCCGGTCGTAAGAGATCGATTATTCTGTCTGTCCGGGAGGATGCCCGGGTTATGTCTGCTCCTTGGGATAGCTAACTACCTCTTATGCCTAGTGACCAAGGAGGACTAGGTAAAAATGAATGAGGTGAATGTGTTGTGCCTTTTCAATGAGGCGCAACATGCGTTGAACTGGTTAAGGCATTATTACACTCCTTCGAACTTTACTTAGGTATTGATATTTCTCACGTCTTTTATCTTTTTGCATGCCTCAGTACCTCATTACAAGAGCTTCCTAAGGTACCAGATTGAGGTTAATAAGCTTGAGCTTGAGGTCAAGGAGCTTGCGCGGAAAAGGAAGATGCACAAGCTTCTCAGCGAGCAATAAGAAGGTTCATTAAGAAACTTCAGGCTGAGCTAGATGGGGCTCGGAAAGAAGAATCATTCCTAAGGTGGGAGCACGCCAACTTGGTTGAAAAGGTAAAGGTTTTCAAATTTAGAAACGATGAACCGGTCGCAATGGCTATTGACAATACCTCGCAAGCCTATCAGAAGATCGACCAGATCAACCAACTCCAAAAGGAGATGGACGAAATTCAAGTAATGGCCCACGGGTGGAAAAGTAAGATGGATATAATGGCCATGGAGAAGGAAACCACCCAGGCGAAGCTGTCTTCGGTAGAGGTTCAACTTTAGGTGGCGAAAAAGAAAGAAAATAAGTAGGCTCAGCTAAATGAAGATCTCCAAACGCAACTAGGCTCGGCTATCGCAAAATGGGACGCCCATGGTAAAGAGCTTGATGTAACAAGGTCCAAGTTGGAGGTAACCTCGGCCGATGATGGCGAGATGGTGGCCCAATACAAGGCCGATATTGAAGTAGACGTGGCCCCCCTGAAGACCACTTCTTAGTGCGTGAGGCGACTATCCATGCCCGACACTTCAAACTATCTTCCGAGATCGAGGAGGCAAAAAGACTTGAGGCCGAGGCGAAGAAGCTACCTGAACCCAAAGGTGAGGAGGGCTCCAATGGCTATGACGAATCCGAAGACCCTGATGGTTCTGGTGACGAATCGGGCTCCCGTGAAGACTAGGCGTGAATGCCTTAGGATAGTGTTAGTTTTTGTATTTGCAGAATAGTCTAATAGATACTTTTACTTATCCCCATTTGTCATGTCGGCCCCCTTACTCTATGGAGTTTCAAGTGGACACCTTAACTTGTTCAAACATGATATTGTAAACACCTCCACAACTTCATGTCACTCACTTGCTTGATGTGGATGACACATCAGTGTCCACGTCAAATCTTTTGTGGAAAATAATAATTTATTTTTTTCACATTATTTAAAAAACTCCTATTTTCTTTTCATGTTTTTCTCCTTCGTCTACTTCATTTTTTCTCCATCAAAAACACCCAGCTTCGGTCACATTCTAAAGAAGAAATTTGGAATCTTTATATACTGAGCATGATTCTTACTACTTTAAAAAAATTGTGATGTACCCTGAGATTGAAAATAAGGAGAATACATAGAAGAAAACCAGAGTCACTTATGCATGTAAACTAGACTCCCACATTTTTGTAATGTTTTTCTCTTCAAAAACAAGAGTCAATAGATCAAACGTTTGAGGAACACCCAAACACTAATACAACATAGGAATAACTGAAAAGGCGACCAAGTATGGAATACCCACGTGAAAAATCTCCATATCGGAGACCAAAAATACTTGAAAAATATATTTGTTCCGGTACAAAAGTTAACTCCCAGAAATCTAAGTAGCTAAAAATAGAGAATCAATTGATTCTTAAAAGGTTTCACTTGGACTCCACTTGAAGAATGGAGAAAGGAAGAGAAGAATCTAGGGGAAGAAGAAGAGAAATAGGGGATGGGGAATAGACGAAATAACGAGGGAGGAGGAAGGGCTCTACAACCCTTACTTCCTTTTCTTCTCACTTTTTAAATTTATATTCTATGTCACTTCTTTTTTATTACAGTAGTTTTCTTTATTATTTTTATCTTTTAAATCAAAATTACCAGTGCTCACTCTCTTCATTGGCGTGTATTACATGCATATTGTCCATCTCATTTATTCAATGCCACATAAGCTTGGTCAACAGCCGGAGGAGTTTAAAAGAATAAATTTGATCACGTTCAAGTGTCCACTTGAAACTTCGAAGAGTAAGGGGACCGGGATGTCAAATGCGGACAAGTACATATGTCTATTAAGCTACTCTGCCTTTAGCATTAAGTACATATTTTTTATTCATTTTGAGGCTATTTTTATTGAGCCTTAGTAAATATATTTCGGAATATATAAAATTTCCCCTTTTGGCAATTTTCAGTCAGTACTATTTTAGTATTTTTTTCATAATTGCAAATATTTCTAATGCCTTAGAACATAAACAAACGTAGTAATAAGTCATTTATTTTTCAGAGGTCCGAACAAAACCCGACCTCGGTGCAATTTTTGCTCGAAACTTTTGAAAACTCATAGTGACCGAAAGTTTATCCAAGATGCTTAAGTGTTAGTAGATGATGCCTTTGTCGAGGGTGGACTTTTAGCAGGTTTAGAATTTTGTTGAAGGCCTTACTTTTTATCTACGGGCTTCATACGTCTCCGAGCAGTTTTTTAGGTCGGCCGTAGTCTTTCAGGTTTAGGAACTACCTAATAGGTTTCGCCTTTGAGTTTTGATAACTTAAGTTGTCTGAACTTATTTGGGACGACAGTCCCTGCGTGGAGGTAGTCCTTGGGCTCGGATAGGGGTAGCTCTTGGGATTGATAGTCCCTGGGTAGTGATAGCCCTTGGACTCGATGCTATAAGAGGCAAAAATTTGTAATAGCAAGAAAAAACGTTTCTTTCATTTATGTGTGTAAGGTACAAGATTGAAAGTGTGTAAAAGCTTGTTTTATTGCTAAGGTGGCCTACACGGGCACATTTCACTTGACCGTTTTATCCTTACAATAGATCCTAACCACCGAGCCTAGGTTGTTCAAGCACAAAGTTTCCTTCTTTCCTTGCTAAGAAGCTTGAGTTGAGGGTGATGACCCCCAATATTCGAGGTTGATATTGAGAAGGCTCGGATACTATTTATGAGACCATTGACTCCGATTTAAAATTGGTCTTCGATTTTAAGTTAGCATGATTTATTGTTGCCTCAGTAAAAACTTTTCCAGAAACCCACTTGGGACGAAACCGGTTCAAGGGAAAAAGAGTGCAACACGTGCTTTGAGAGCTAATAGTCACTTTCTCTTTTGGTTGTTGCCTGCAAGTTAGTCCTGTTCGCAATATTATAAAAAGGTGAATAAAGTCGTACCTTAGCAGTAGTACCGCTTTAAGTGCGTCACGTTTCAGTTGTTTAGTAGTTGTGCACCGTTGCCTGCTTCAAGTTTGTACGAACCTTTACCGCTAATCCTGATGACTCAATGTGGTCCTTCCCAATTCGGCCCCAGCTTCCCTTCATTCGGGTTCCGGGTGTGTAGTGTTACTTTTCTTAACACCAAGTCTTCGATATTGAAGTGTCGGAGGTTGGATCTTTGGTTGTAATACCTTTCAATCCGCATCTTCTGGGTGGCTAACCAGAATAGGGAGGCATCGCTCCTTTCATACAATAGTTCCAGGCTCATGCTCATGGCCTCACCGTTTGATTCCTCGATCACATATCGGAACCTGAGGCTGGGTTCTCCTCTTTTGACCGGTATTAGTGCTTCGGCGCCATTGACCGGTGAAAATGGAGTTGCCCCGGTACTAGATTTAGAGGTTGTACGATATGCCTACAATACTTCGGCATAATTTCCTTCCATTTCCCTTTTGCATCAGTCAACCTTTTCTTTAGGTTTTGAAGTATGGTCTTGATTGTTGATTCTGCTTGTCCGTTCCCACTAGGGTGATAGGGTGTTGACAAGATCTTTTTGATCTTATGGTCTTCAAAAACTTTGTTTACCTTGCTGCCAGTAAACTGCTTCCCATTATCATACACTATCTCGATCGATATTCCGAACCGGCATATTATGTGGACCCAAATGAAGTCGACGACTTGTGTTTCTCATACCTTCTCGAACTCTTTAGCTGCGACCCACTTAGAAAAATAATCGGTCATAAACATTATGAATTGAGCTTTACCGGGTGCTCATGGTAGGGGACCGACAATGTCCATTCCCTAATTCATGAATGGCCAAGGTGACAAGAGCGAATGTAGTAGCTCTCCGAGATGATGGATCATTGGTGCATTCCTATAACATTCGTTGCATCTTCATACAAAGTCCTTTTCATCTTTCTCCATGTCGATCCAGTAATAGTCGGCTCTGATTATCTTATGAACCAAAGATTCTGCCCCCAAATGATTTCCGCAGGTGCCTTCGTGAACTTCCCTCAAAACATATTTGATGTCTCCCAGCCCAAAGCATATGGACAGCGGGCTGTCGAACGTTCTTTTGAATAGAGTAACTTCGGTCAGGCTAAACCTGGTCGCCTTTGTTCGTAGAGCTCTCGATTCTTTAGAATCCGAGGGCAACTTCACAGTCTTCAAGTAGTATATATATTTGTTTCTCCAATCCCAAGTTAAACTTGTTGAGTTTATTCCGGCATAGACTTCTTCCACTACCAATTTCATGAGCTATAAGACCGTTCCTTAGCTAAATTCATCATCATCAACCAATGAAACCAAGTTAGCCAGGGCATCAGCTTCGCTACTTTGATCCTGGGGAACGTGATGTAGGGTCCATTCACTGAATCAATGCAGGTTTCCAGTAATTTTTCTAAATACCTTCGCATTCGCCCGTATTTTACTTCGAACGTCCCATTGACTTGATTTACCACAAGGAGGGATTCGCACTTAGCTTAAACCACTTCGGTCCCCGAGCTTTTAGCCAATTTGGGACCTGCAATCATGGATTCATACTCGGTATCATTGTTAGCCGATTTCACAGTTCAAATAGATTTCCTAACTACGTTACCTATAGGCGGATTCAACACAATACCGAGTCAGGACCCCTTCGCTTTCGAGGCACTGTCCGTAAAGAGGACCCATAATCCCGAGGAAGTCCCCGAGGTTAGCAACAATTTCTTTTCGAGAATTTGACCGCCCCTGCGTAATTTGACTTTGACCTCAAGACTCGCACTTGCGAGAGAAATCCGCTCCTGCGATTGCGCACCGACGGGTATTTTCCGCTTCTGCGGTTGCGCACCTGCGACAAATTGGTCGCAGGAGCGAATTTCGGGCATCAGATATGGATAGAAGAGTAATTTCACATTTTCCCATTCCAATCCCTATATACTCGACCTAGCAGCCATTTTTGGGCAATCTTGGCATATCTTGGGACTTATCTTGAGCTTTGTAAATATAATTTTGAGTAGAGAAGAACAAGTTTTGAAGTTAGGGATTTGCACACACACTTGGGTCTTGAAG
>ML254254.1:0-112654 GCA_005239495.1 Nicotiana undulata | reverse complement strand
GACATGTTGGCAGGAACATACATAAGGCAGGTTTATGCTTGCATTTTAGAAGATAGGGTGACATGGTTGGTCAAACAAGGGGATTAAACATGAAACAAGGAGAACCGGTAGAAACTTAGTCTCCATAAGCATATCACTTAGGTTGACGTGGTAAGCACATACACATACTTAGTTTTCAGAACAAGTTTTATAGAAAAATATGAATTAACCTAAAAGACATTCATAACTAAGAAATTAAGGCATACAGGTCACATTCAGGGAATGGTAAATGAGCTGACAGGTAGGCATGATTTATAATAGTTTCTAAGAATCCTAATCACAAAGATTTCTAAGACCAAAGTCATCATAGCAGGAAGATATGTCAATCTTGAGGGCAAAGATAGACAGACTTTAGAACTAGGGCAGTCAGTAATTCATGATGATAAAACCTAGGCGTATTGGGGTTTAACTAGAAACGTGAGAAGCACTTAAGAATGCAAGAATGACTAAATACAAAACATGTATGGCTAAAACATTGAGATAGTAATGGGCATATGAGGTTCATGTAAGCAGGGTAACAACAGAACATACATGAGGGATTCATTAGAAAGAAATTCATTCAAGAAAACTCTAGGCGGGAGGTAACCTGGTTAAGAATGCAGGAATCCAAGGCAAGTCATGAGAGAAAGCTTTTAAAAAGCAACTAGTGATCAAAATAACAGAGTAGGCTGAAAATAATAAAAAATTCGTCAAACTGTACACACATACCATGCATGCATTGAAACGCATCCAGTAGGTTCAGATACTAGAAAAACACAAGCGTATATGATAATGAGAACAAACATGAATACGAACAAAGGCAAGCAACATCACATTGATTCACAAAGGTCTGAACAATATGAATACAAACAAGAATAAAATCGCAAGTCTCATTACTCACCAGTCTGCAGAATTAATGAGCTGAAAAAGTAGAGATTAGGAGCCAACAACCAGCTTATCAATAACATGGAGAGAGTAGCAGAAACCCCAAAATTCGCAGTGCGTCAGAGTTCCCAAGGGCTTCAGATGAACCCCGATGCTCGCACTGAGAGAGGTCGAATAGTGGAATCCCGGTGGCTAGGCTTTTAGCCGGCCAAAATCAAGAGAGAGAAGAAATAATATATAAAGTGAAAATGAGAGAATAATAGTAGTTGTTAAGCGATTCTAGTTTTGTCTAAAGGGAATATTGGGGAGGGGTTTATATACTAGAAAAATTAAACACACAAACAAGGAAAAACAATCAATCAATCATAAAAAGGAAAGAATAGCCTATGAAATTAATTTAGAATCAATTTTGGAGAAGTCAAGCAAACCCTAATTGGAGTGGTATTTAGAGCAGGTCGTTCACAAGCCTCAATCACGACCGAATCACTGGATATATACCATATACAAGAGAAATTTTCTCTTCTTAGGTGTAGAGAACCACAATTGAACCTAAAACCAAGAATCAAAGCCAGATTTGGCTTTCCATAAGTAAAATGGTAGCGAATGTTACCATAAAATGAGTAATGGTAACAAGAAAAGGCAAGTAAATTCGCGTATGGACGCGTATAAGGAAGGACTAGGCAAACATCACCATGGTCGGCTAGGGTTTAGGTCTGGGAGTTGAAGGGGGTGTTTGAAGGCGATGGAAATGATAAATGAGGTCTAGGGTTTGGGTTATAGAGATATAAGGAGATGAGTTGGTTTATTATGGGCCGCTAATCATTTGAGATCAACGGCCAGGATCAAAGAGATAGTGGGGCGGGTTATTTGAAGAGGTCTGACCGGGTTGGGTATAAGGGATGTGGTTTGGGATGTGAGGGTATTCGGCCAACTTTTGGTTCGAAAATTGGCCTAATTTTTGGGACAGATTTTAAATATAAGGAATTAAGAGAAAACAATTTAAAAAACGGTTAAATAAAATATTAAAATGATAGTTATGAAACATAATACTTTAAAACAACAATAGAAGATTATAAAAATTTATAAACTTATTTTGACCTTGAATAAAATGATAAATGCAATTAATTATAAAATATAGGCTACTATTACAAAATTAAATAACTAAAAATATAGATATAGGTATATGAAATAATGTAAAATATTTTAAAACATGTATGTGGGTGTAAAAATAATAAATTGGGATGATTAAGTAATTGCAGACAATTTATGTGAATAATTAGTAAATATTCAAGAAAATTAATTTTAAAGCTTTAAAGATTATGAAAAACTATGAAAAATTCTTTCATAAATCTTGTAAATTAAATGATGAATGAAAAATGACATTTTGAAAGTATATATACTATTTGAAAAAAATGTGAGGGCAAAATTAGGTATCAACAAGAACTACGAAATTGACTAACAATGAGGCCGAATATAAGGCCATGATTGTAGGGCTCGAATTAGCCAAAGGTTTGGGAGAGGAGGTGATCGAAGCCAAATGTTACTCCATCCTCGTTGTGAACCAGGTTAACGGGACCTTTGAAGTCCGAGAAGACCGAATGCAGAGATACTTTGATAAGCTACAGGTAAGTCTACACTGATTAAAAGAATGGACCTTGAGGCATGTACCTCGAGATCAGAACAGTGAAGTCAATGTCCTAGCAAACCTAGGGTCATCGGTCGAAGATAACGAACTGAATTTGAAAGCTGTCGCACAACTCATAAGATCAGTGATCGAAGGTCACACGGCGATAAACTCCACAAGATGGACCTGGGATTGGAGAAACAAATACGTAGATTATTTAAGGAGCAGGAAGCTCCCATAAGACCCAAAGGAATCAAGATCTCTACGCACGAAGGCAACACGATTCACCTTGTCCGAAGACGGAACGTTGTTCAGAAGGATGTTTGATAGTCCGTTGGCGATATGTCTGGGACTGGGAGCTACCGAATTCGTATCTAAGGGAGATCCATGAGGGTACTTGTGGAAAATATTCCGGTGTCGAATAATTTGTCCAAAAAGTGATCAAAGCAGGGTACTACTGGACCGACATGGAGAAAGATGCAAGGGAATTCGTTCGAAAATGCGACAAATGCCAAAGGCATGCACCAATGATCCATCAACCCGGGGAACTGCTCCATTCGGCCTTGTCCCATGGTCGTTCATAAAGTGGGGAATGGACATCGTCGGCCCTCTCCCATCGGCCCCAGGTAAATCTCAATTTATTTTATTTATGACTCATTATATTTCTAAGTGGGTTGAAGCACAGGACTTCAAGAAAGTCACAGAAAAAGAAGTCATAGACTTTATTTGGGACCACATCATATGTCAATTCGGGATGCCCTCCGAGATTGTGTGCGATAATGGAAAGAAATTCATCGACAGAAGGGTGACTAAATTTCTCGAGGATCAAAAGATCAAAAGGATCCTATCAACACCTTATCATCCCAGCGGGAACTGATAGGCCGAATCAACTAGAAAAACCATCATTCAAAATCTTAAGAAGAGACTGATGTCGCGCCTTTTTTTTTTCGTGAAATCGAGTTTCGACATGTGACAACTCTGTTAAGGAAGTATTAAAAGAGGAGAGTCGCCACCTAACAATTTAAGGTGCGTTAGGGCACCTATTTGGCATATGACTCTTGTTTGACTAGTTTGCATCACCAAAGATCGGGTAAGGGCTCGCAATTACCTCGAAGAGAAGGTGTTAGGCACTCTTCGAGGTCAACAACTGTGGGTCCCGACCGAACATGAATTATACGAATTAGTTAGATAAACAAAGACAGAGAAAAACAAGAAGTTTGGGAAGTTTTATTATTGAAAGACTTTGAATAAATACAAACATTTGATTCAAAGATAAACAAGAATAAGAATCGGGGTCCTATGTTTTTTAGCCTAAAGGATCACCTCGTGCTACATAAATAATACTTTATAACTCCCTCGAGATGGGGTGTTACTCATATTGTTCAGCGGGCACAAACTATCATCTCCTGCTACTCGATTACTATCTCCCTAAAGTGCACTAGTTGATTCTAAATCGTGCCTTATGCATGCACTACACGTCCCATACCTATGGTCCAAAAGGCATCAGACCTCTACTTTTGGTGGTTCTAGACTTGACTTAGGCTACTCAAAAATGTTAAAACTAGGCGACAATTCAAAACAAATAGGACTGCAATTAGATACAGTTAAAGGCTCAAGTTAGCCTCCGCAATTAGGCAACAAAATGCACGCAAATAGATTCCTACGTTAGGTATTAGGCAGTTTCAGAATTGAGGGAGATTGAAGTCGTTAAGCCCTATGAACATGGCTTCTGTATGATCTGATTCAGATGTGCAGGCCATTTTTAGTCCTATGATTTCAAAATTATCAGATTGTGGGGACTTGATACTGCTAGGTTGCTTGTTACAGATTATAAGTTAATAAATCTATAAGCATGATCTCTAATTGGTTGATACAGTAAGGTATAGTAAAACTTATTAGAAATGCTCAAAATTACGCATGCCTCCTAATAATCGCGTGGATAAACAATAAAACAACGTTTGAAAAGTCACAGAAAGAGGGACAAAAGTGAGTGTTAGAGATAATTCAGATCTTAGTAACAAAGAGAAGGGACAAGAACCTCAAGCCCTAGTGTGTCAGAGTATACAAGGGTCTCAGATGAACCCTGAGCAGTGCTCACACTAGGGAGGTCAATAGAGAATTATTAGTTCCAAATAGTGTAAGTAACCAATGAGAGTGAGAATAGTGATCAAATGGTAGAGTTTGAAGAGGTGATAATAGGCTAGATTCACGTAGTTTAGCGCATATTTATACTCCTACTTAATAATGCTTCACTATCTTAGGAAGGTTAAATGATATTAAAATGGCTCTAATTGTGGATTTTATGTTTCGCAGAAGCAAAGTGTGTTTATGAGGACCTAGGATGGTGTTTGGATCCAAATTGAAGGAGAAAGACTCCTTGAAGCGTTTAGCATGTGAATGCTGAGGCAGACTACTTTGCCATTAGCACGGCCATAGCGCGACCACGCTAGTCCAAGTGCGTGAGGCAGAAAGAAGTCCCATTAGCGCGCCCACTAGCGCGACCGCGCTAGTTCAGTGATCAGAGGCAGAACTATCACGCCCCAAACCTTGGGAGGCGTGACTGGCACCCGGTGCCGCACGGGCCCTCCTTTTGTAATTGTCATGGGCCAACATGGCCACCACTCGTAATGTATAATTGTAAGTGGACAACACTGTATCAATAAACTATCGTTCTTAAAAAATTAAAACATATGGGTCGTCAAGGCCTCTGACATAATGTCTACAAAGCCTCTAAGATTATTTGACATCAAATGGGACAGGGTACCGGCCTACCCATAAGTTTGTAGAAAAACTCTGACACAATGACATAGACTCGGCTGCACTCTGAATGAGGTGGAGTCTTACCGATCCTTCGCTGAAAGCCAATCTCGTCTACTATGAGGGCTCGTCAAACTGATTGTTTATACCTGCAGGCGTGAATGCAGCGTCCCCAACAAAAGGACGTCAGTACGAATAATGTACTGAGTATGTAAGTCAGAAAAGTATAAATAAGAACAGTAATGTAAAGAGAGATGTAAGAGATACAACCTGTAGCATCTGAGTGCCTCTAAGAGATAATAACATGAAATGCGTGATACATATATATACATAACCTTTTAAAAACATCAGCCTCTGTGGGCATCATCATCATCATAGAAAATTCGCCACTGTGGGCATCATCATCATCATATCATACCCGGCCTCAAAGAGGACTCGGTAAACCCAACTGATCAGTGGTTGCACAATAGGTGCCATACCCGGCCGACTATAGCGCGGCTCGGTAGAGTAAAATAGATACGTATATATATAATGCATGTAGGACTCAATGGAATCATATTCTGAACCTTTCGGAGTGACGTAAGGTCGATATTCTCCGTACACATTATTAGGGCTAACTCTTCATCGAGAATCTTATAAGAATCAGGAAGTACCAACAACATTGATACCATAATAATAAGAAAAACAACCTCAACATCAATTGTTCCATAAGAAGGGAAATAATATAAGTACTGCTAGCTTCTAAGAGTAGAGTATCTTTGGAAGCTCGTTCATTTGTATTATTTGGATTATGCCAAAAAGAAAGAAGGAATAGCCTTAACATACCTGAACCGATTCTGAACGCAAGACTCGGGAAAGGCTGTCTAACGTGCTAAAGTGTTTGAAGAAAGCTAAAATCGAAAATTAGGGGGCGAGAGTTTGATACATCTGCCCGGTATATCGTCTCACAATTGGTGAACAATCAAAAGTCCATTGTGTACCTTTCTCTGTCGCAGCTACTTGTGTTCAACAAAACACAATTGTGATTCCATACTGATTCTACTTGTTTTTTCTCAAAGACTGTAACTTTATCTCCAAAGATTATTAACCCCCAATCCCATGAGGCAACAACTTTCAGCTTATAATATTATGCCCTTGCAATTGTTAGCTTCAAATTAGAGTGAAGGCTATTTGAGAAGCAGATTATGGAACCAAATCAATTGAGTAGGAAAATATCAAGGTGTTGAATGAACAAAAAGAATTGAGGTATGCCCATCGATTGTTTTTTTGTGACTAAATTATTGTAGTACCAAGAAATTGAATAATGATTGCAACGAGAGAAATAGAGAAGCAAACAAGCCTTGAACTAATCACTAGTCATTCATGGAAATGAGGGGGTGCTGCCACGTGGGGTGGGTTAGTCTTATCCAAACTTTTCTTAATTAAATAGTTAATCTCCCATTAATCAATAATTAACCAATTATTCATATAATTAAGAATTATTTTAAATTATTTTAAATTTTATTTATTTTTAATACACTTTACGTACCCTACTATCGTGGTCATATGGTACCATATAAAATAAATATATACACTATTATTCCATTAAAATATCCATGTAAAAATACATATATTTTTTCAACTTTTAATTTTCCTAATCTCATATAAAGAGTAAAAATTTTCGTACGCTTAATTCTTAAAATGGTAAAAGATATCCTTTTTTCCTTGTAAGAAAATAATTTCTATCTTTACAATAAAGAAAATCTTATAACTTTCCTATATTATGTGCATAATTTACCATATCTGAAAATAGTAATAATGGTAACTATCCAAAATTATACTTTGTAAAACTTTTACTAAAATACTCCACTTAAAAAAAATACCACCCTAACATAATATCTAACGGTATTAGGCTTAGTTATGTATTGTTCACTAAATTTGCATATATACTTTATTTACTACTTAATATTGTCTTAGCTTATCTTCTTGTAGATTACATATATGTAATATAAATCTTATTTGACAAAGAAAGCGATAGTTTTGACCTAACAATCATTTATAGGTGTATACTTCTTGATGACAGTGCAACTACGAACACAAATTAAAAGATATCAAATATTTTTCGCAATTGAATAATGACAGTTGTAATTGTCCGTGTCTAGTACAAAACTAAATTATTATTATTATTATTTTACTAACAAGAGCAATGCATTTACCCAAATTAATAGTATCAATACATATGTCATTTTGATGGAGAGTAGAAGCTATAGTCCAGAAGTAAACGAACAAATTCTCAAAGTTATTAGCGAACTGATAATTCCAAAGTTGAAACTTACGGGATGTAACAAGAACACTTTCCCATTAACGCCGCCAGTAGCGCGGCCGCGCTAGTCCAGTTCGCACACGTTATTTTCAGGGGTAAAATTGGAAGCTTGGGACAATTCCACTTAACCTATATAAGGTTCAACTCGCCCAAAAGAGAGGATTATCAATGTTTAACGTCTTTTTCAAGGAAAATAAAGGCAAGAGGAAAGGAGGACAATTGGGCATCAAATCTCATCTCTTCTCCTTGTGTTTTTACCATTATTGATGATTCTTCTATTGTTATTTTCAGTACAATTATGTGTAACAAATTTATTTAGTCTAAGATTTTGGTGGAACCTGTTGAGTATGAACATCTTGTTATATTAATATAGTTTGCTTGGTTTTAATCTCTATTTGTTCAACTAAGTTTATGTTGTAGTTGATTGAAGGGCCCTCAATTAGTTGTGCCTATTTAGTGTGTATCTACTCGGGATAGAGTACATATTTAGGTAGATGTTGAACAACACCACTCCCAAAGTATAGGAGAGATCCATAACCTAGGGTTTAAAGGTTGGATTAGGGATAACGATATCTTGGGTACAACCTAAAGTGAGCTATAATAAAATCTAGCTAGCGTAACTCGGGAGAGTGCGTTTAGTAAATTATCGTAATTACTCGGGAGAGATTTACGGTAACAAGAGTGCTCATGATTGATAGAGATAAGTAGGCCAAAATATATGAAATATACAAGAAGGGATTCCATCAACAGGAGAAACCATAACCTTAGATCCTTCTCACATTTGTTTACAACCTAGCAATAGTTATCTTCTAGTTTAATCAATTACATTTAGTTTTAGTTAGTAGAAACACCAACAAATGCTATTCATAATCTTTGGGAAGTTGATTACAAATAATCGAGTGAGTCTAACAACAATAATTGATAGGTTAATTTCCTGTGGGATTCGACTTTGGGCGAAATACTCAGATTATATTTGCAACGTCCACGTAGTCTTTTTATAAGACATAGTTGGGTGTTATCAAATTTTGGCGCTGTTGCCAGGGAATTAACGATGTTATCAATTAGAGTTGGAAGAAATACAAAATTCTTAAGGGTAGTCAATTTTCTTCAATTTTCATCTATACATTGAAATTTTAACGTTTGTTAAATTGGTTGTACAGGTGCATGCCTAGAAACTCATCGAGAACTGGTGAATTATTTTAAGCCTTATCATACCCCGAGAAAGTTTTCATGGCCTTGGACCGATCCAACCGGAAAAGCATATAACAACCATCAATTGAACAACTTGAACCCGACATGGTAGATCTAAACAACAAGAACAACAATGGGGATGATGTGGTAGACCCAGCTACGCATGGTGTGGTGCCTCTTGTGCAAGAGGAACCTTTAAATGATTGGGCACAACCCACGTCAGAGAACTTGGCCACGACGATAGCAGTCCCTCAGATACAAGCCCGAATCTTTTCAGATCACAAACAATATGCTGCACTTGTTGCAGAACAAGGGATTATTTTCGGGGTGATACATTGAGGATCCCCAACATCATTTGAAAAATTTCCTGTCGATTTGCAAAACTCAGAGGCAATCAAACATCACTCAGGAAGCAATAAAACTGTTGTTGTTTCCATTCTCAATGACAGGAGCAGCCCAGACTTGGCTAAACTCGCTCCCCATCAATTCCATTACCACATAGGAGGAGTTAGTTAAGCAGTTCGTAAACAAGTTCCATCCATCCAACAAGACAGCTCAACAAATTGATGAAATATTGAGCTTTAGACAGAAGCCAACAGAAACATTGCAAGAAACATGAGAGCGATTTCAAGGGATATTGGTTATCTGTCCGCACCACGGTATTCCAGAGCAAATGTTGGGGCAGCGTTTCTATATGGGTCTGGAAGATAGTGTGAAGGAAAATGTTGATGCATCCGCTGGTGGAGCACTCTTGAGCAAAACATGGAGAGAAAGCTAGATCCTGCTTGATAAAATGACATAGAATTCGGGGTGGACAGCCAGGAATGCACCCATCACTCCAGTAGTGCACTCAGTGGCCTTAGATCCATCCAACAATCTTGCTAAAAATATGGCCACCTTGATGACACAGATTAGCATACTCACAAAAAAGGTGGAGGAGTTAGGGCATAAGCAACATGTACATATTGTGGATACTACCAATGGGGAATTATGCACATCTTGCATTAGTCAGCGACTTGGTAATCAGTGGAATGCTGAAAATGATCATCATCACTATCCTGAAAACATGAACTATGTGTCAAATTATGGGGTCAGCAACAGGGTGGACAGAATTGGGGCAAAAAAAACCAACCATACAGGCCAGTTCAGCAGCAGCACAACGGTGGAAACATGGGAGCCATGCGACCTCACGGTAATGTGGCGCCTTACTAAGGGCCACAAGGGTACAATAACCAGAATCAGAATCAGCAGCAGGCTTATCACCCCCCTCAGCAACAACATGGTGGGAGACATGAAGATGGGTTTCCTAGACTTGAAGCAATGATGCAACAGGTTATTGGGTCAACTGCAAAAATAAGTGAGAGAGTAGATGCACATGAATTAGCTATAAAACATATTGAAGTGCAAATGGGCCAGATCTCGATGTCTTTGAATAATCGTCCTCATGGGACATTGCCTGCAGACACTCAGGTAAATCCTAAGGATCAGGGTTCAAAGCAGATAATGGCAGTGAGTCTACGAAATGGTAGGGACTTAGCCTTGGAGAAGGAAAGACTAGAGAAAGCAGACAGGCTGCGACACTGGTATCAGTGCCCATTGAAATTGATGATTCAACAAAACTGACCGAGGTGACAGTGCAGCCTGCTCAAGGAGAACCCAGCACACATATCGAGGCTGAGAAAGAAGCTGAGACATCTCAGGAAATGGTAATAAAGGTGGTGCCCGACAAAGAAAAATCCCAAATCACTGGAAAAAAGACCTCCAGCACCATTCCCACAGAGGCTGGCCAAGTATCAGAAAGATGAGTAGTATAAAAAGTTCTTGGACATGTTGAAACAAATATAGGTAAATATTCCTTTGATTGATGCTCTAAATGAGATGCCTGGGTATGCCAAAATGATGAAGGACTTGATGTCCCAAAAATTCGACTTCCAAGACTTAGCCACAATGACTCTTACTCAGATCTCTAGTGTTGTTGTGACTCGACCAATTGCAGAAAAGCTGTCTGATCCAGGGAGTTTCACCATTCCCTGCACCATTGGTAACTTTGCCTTTGCCAAGGCACTTTGTGATTTATGGGCCAGCATTAATCTTATTCCCCTGGCCATCTACAAGAGGTTGCGGATTGGTAGATATAGACCGACCTCTATGTTGTTGCAGCTGGCAGACAAGATGGTAAAAAGACCGTCAGGCATTCTTGATGACGTATTGGTGCTGGTAGGGAAGTTTGTGTTCCTTGTAGATTTTGTGATACTGGACTGCAGAGTGGATGGAGTGATTCCCATAATTTTGGGAAGGCCATTCTTGTCCACAGGGAGAGCCCTCATTGATTGTGAAAGTGGGGAGCTTAATATGAAGTTGAACGATGAGGAAATCACATTCAATGTGCAGAAATACATGAGGCGACCAAGTGAATTCGCCAATTTTTCTCTTATTGATGATGTGGATGTGATATTGGAGGAGGATGATGATTCCTTGACTATTGAGGACCCCCTTGCTGCATGTTTGAAGAATTTGGATGAGGTAAATGGGGAGGAATTGGTAGAATGGGTGTTAGCTCTTGAAGGAAAAGGTATTTGGCAGAGATAACTTGAATTTGAGCCCTTACACTTAGAAAAGAGAGAGACTCCACCAGCCAAGCCATCTGTTGAAGAACCACCCAAGCTGGAGTTGAAGCCACTGCCAACCCATCTCAGGTACGCCTTTCTAGGACCTAACTCCACTTTACCTGTTATTATCTCATCCAGTTTGTTAGATGTGCAGGAAAAACAGCTATTACAGGTACTCACATAGTGTAATACTGCCATTGGTTGGACCATGGCAGACATAAATGGAATCAGCCTGGCATACTGTATGCATAAAATTCTGTTGGAAGAAGGTCACAAACCTTCTAGAGAACACCAAAGGAGGCTGAACCCAAACATGAAGGAAGTGGTGAAGAAGGAAATTATAAAGTGGTTAGATGCGGAAATCATTTTCCCTATCTCTGACAGCAACTAGGTTAGCCCGGTGCAATGTGTCCCTAAGAAGGGTGACATGACGGTTGTAAAAAATGACAACAATGAGCTGATATCCACAAGGACCGTCACTAGCTGGAGAATTTGCATGGACTACAGAAAGTTAAATCTTGCCACCCGGAAAGACCACTTCCCACTTCCCTTCATCGATCAGATGCTCGACAGACTGGCAGGGAGGTCTCACTTTTGTTTTTTGGATGGGTACTCGGGGTACAACCAAATTTCCATTGCCCCAGAAGACAGGGAAAAGACCTCCTTCTCATGTCCCTACGAGATATTTACCTTCAGAAGGATGCCCTTTGGCTTATGCAATGCACCCGCCACATTTCAAAGGTGCATGATGGCCATATTTACTGACATGGTCGAGGATATAATAGAGGTGTTCATGGATGATTTCTCAGTGGTGGGAAATTCATTTGATGAGTGCCTAGCAAATCTGACCCGAGTACTAAAGGGGTGTATTGAGACGAACCTTGTATTTAATTAGGAGAAGTGCCATTTCATGGTACAAGAGGGTATCGTCTTGGGACACTTGGTGTCAAGCAAAGTAATCGAGGTGGATCGTGCTAAAGTTGATGTTATAGCAAATCTCCCACCTCCCACATCAGTTAAGGCGATAAGGAGCTTCCTTGGGCATGCCGGGTTCTACCGGCGATTCATCAGAGACTTCTCCAAAATTGCCAACCCCCTGTGTAAGTTGATCAAAAAAGATAACCCTTTTGTGTTTTCTAATGATTGCAGGGTGGCTTTTGAGGAGTTGAAAAAGAGGCTAGTCACGGACCCGATCATTGTTACCCCCGACTGGGAGCAACCATTTCAGCTCATGTGTGATGCCAGTGACTACGCAATGTTAGGACAACGGAAGGAAAAGATAATGCACCCAATCTACTACGCGAGTAGGACATTGAGTGGAGCTCAGCCGAACTATACTGTGACCGAAAAAGAGATGCTGAAAGTAGTGTTTGCTTTCGACAAGTTCAGATTATACCTAATCGGTTCTAAGGTGATTGTCTACACTGATCATGCTGCCCTAAGGTATTTATTGAGAAGAAGGAATCCAAGTTGCACCTGATCCGTTGGGTGCTGCTACTGCAAGAATTCGATCTAGAGATTCGTGACCGTAAGGGCACGGAGAACCAAGTCACAGACCATCTGTCGCGACTTGAAAAAGCTAAAAATGTAGTGGAAGCAGAGGATATTTTAGAAACCTTTCTAGACGAGCAGCTACTCGCCACGAGCATGGAGGAAGTGCCATGGTATGCAGACCTTGCAAATTACCTGACAAGTGGTATAGTTCCCTATGAACTCTCATCTGTTCAAAAGAAAAAGTTTTATCGTGACTGCCGCAATTATTATTGGGATGATCCTTACCTGTTTAGAATTTGTATTGACAATATGATTCGGAGGTGCGTCCCCGAGATAGAACAATTTTCTGTTTTGCAGGCATGTCACGCATCAGCGTATGGAAGGCATTTGGATGAGTCAGAATGGCAGCTAAAGTTCTAGAGGCTGGATTCTACTGGCCAACTGTGTTCAAAGATGCACACCAATGGGTGAAGGGCTGTGATGAGTGTCAAAGGATGGGAAACATATCCCGTCTTCATGAGATGCCCATGAACCCGATTCAAGAGGTTGAGGGGTTTGATGTATGGGGGATTGACTTCATGGGTCCCTTCGTCAGCTCCTACGCCACTAAGTACATACTTTTTGCTGTAGACTATGTGTCCAAATGGGTGGAAGCTACAACACTACCCAACAATGATGCAAGAGTGGTGGTGGTATTCTTGAAGAAGAATATATTCACCCGTTTTGGGATTTCGAGGTCCATCATCAGTGACGGAGGCACTCACTTTGGTAATCGTGCCTTTGAAAAGTTGCTTTCTAAGTACGACGTTCGCCACAAGGTGACAACCCCATATCACCCTCAGACCAGTGGGCAAGTTAAGGTGTCAAATCGAGAAATCAAGAGTGTGCTGACGAAAACTGTGAACGCCACAAGAACTGATTGGGCGAAAAAGTTGGATGGCGCACTCTGGCCTATAGGACTGCATTCAAAATGCCAATTGGTATGTCACCATACAAGTTGGTGTTCGGAAAGGCCTTTCACCTTTCGGTAGAGCTGGAACATCGAGCTTGGTGGGCACTGAAACAGTTAAATATGGATCTTGATATTGCGGGCACAAGTCGAGTCACCGAACTACATGAGCTAGAGGAATTTAGGTATCTTGCCTTTGAAAGAACAAGACTGTATAAAGAAATAATGAAGAGGTTACACGATAAGAACATTGTGGACTGAAACTTCAAACCCGAAGATATGGTACTGCTCTATAACTCAAGATTGAGATTATTTCCGGGTAAACTCAAGTCCCGATGGTCTGGACCATTTCGTGTGGTAGAAGTGTTTCCCTCAGGTGCTGTAGAGATTGCTTCTGGAAAATATTCCCACACCTTCATAGTTAATGGGCAAAGATTGAAATCGTATGTGGGTATGGACGAGAACAAGGAAGTGTAAGTGATGCATCTTACTAAACCGCAGAGGTCGTGCGAGCCTTAAATACGCTCATTCTGCGTCGTGCCGCGATATTAAATCAAGCGCTACATGGGAGGAAACCCATTGACTTGTTGTAATTGTCGTGCCACGACATTAACTAAGGCGTTGGTTGGGAGGCAACCCAATGTGTAGTGTTTATAGTGTAGTAGATGAGTAGTTGAAGTGTTGTAAGTACTAACATATGCAGGTGTGCGCGGGTGAGGGTAGAATCAAGACACTCCAAGGAAAAAGTCATAAATAAAAGCGAAGTATTTTGAGGAATAGGGTAGAGCAACTGCGCTACTGCGCGCGCTAGTGGTCGCGCTAATGGCCTAGTGCACTGACTCGTCCCAAAGACACTAGCGCGGGCGTGCTAGTGGCCTCGCATATGGCATACTTTTCTGTCTCCACTAGCGCGGTCGCGCTAGTCCCGTCATGGAACAGGTAAGTTTTGTATTATTTTGTTTTATTTTATTTGGCCTTTAATTTTTAATTAGCCAAACCTAACCCACCTTCCCCACATCCGTTACACCTCCCCCCACTTCCCCTAAAATGCTTCCTCTTCTTCTACTACTCTTCTTCTTCTAACAAAACTCCTCCCATCCCTACCCAAGCACTCACACGCCCCAATTCTCTTGCTCACTCCAACCACCACCCACTTATCCACTTCTCACTCCCTTAACACCACATGTTTGTGTTCTTCTTACTAAGTTTTTTATTTTTAATTTTGTTTTGTAGTTTTTCTTTTTCCATTGTTGAAAGTAGTAGTTTTTTTTCTTCTTGTTTAGTAGAAGTAATTGTAATGTATGTTTAGTAATTGTGGGTGATGGTATTCGGGGGTGTTGTATGTCTTGATTTTGTTGGGTGAAGTTGGGAAAACTGTGATGGTAATTGGGGGCTTCAACTTGACTAATTGGGGGCTCCGGTGAATAATGCCCACCAAGTGTTTGTGTAAATGCCCCATTGAATGGAATTATTGTGACCAATTGTAAGGTGAAGTCTAAGTAATCACAGTTGGGTCACCTTGTTGTGATACGCTAATGATGTCCTTATTGTAGGTACAATGGCACCCTCTCAGAAGTGTCAAGCCATCGAATCTTCATCCGGCAGAAAAGTAGGTTCTTCCTCAGGCGGACGAGCAATAGGAGCCCCTGACACTAGGCCTTTCAATAGAAATAAGTTTGTATCTGCTAAGGCCCAAGACAGGTTTGCTGCGAAGGAATCGAAGGCGTCCATACTAGAACGTGGCATAGATACGAAATCACTCCGGCGCAACTGTCAAAGGATGTATGATGAGATGATGCGGAGGCGATTAGATGTGTTCTTTGAGGAGACCAGTGAGGCTAATGCAATGATAGTGAGGG
Organism: Nicotiana undulata; assembly: GCA_005239495.1. Lineage (NCBI taxonomy): Eukaryota > Viridiplantae > Streptophyta > Magnoliopsida > Solanales > Solanaceae > Nicotiana > Nicotiana undulata. The sequence goes on along the minus strand of ML254254.1, from coordinate 96,966 downwards.
AATTTATGCCAACTTTCCGGAGCACAATAATCATGTGGTCACGGTGATGAAAAAGCAGGTGAACGCCTATGTGGAGGCCATTCAGAGGGCTTACCGGCTTCCAGGCCCGGTGGATATGTACGCGGACGACTATGAGGCATATGGCCGACACTATACTCAGCGGGAAACGTTCTTCCCAACCATTTGTGTCCCGGGCGCAGAGATGAATCGGTACAAGTACGGGAATAAGTTTCACTCTTTAGCCCTCACTTTTGAAGCAAAATGTTGGCTCCACCTGATCAACAACCTCCTAATCCCATCCCACAATACCTCGCAGATGAACATTCCTTGTGGGTGTTTGATCTGGTGCTTCATGATGGGACGCGAATTTGACGTGGCTGAGGAGATGTTCGTCCGCACTAAAATTCAGAGGTGTGACTTCTTCTTCCCATCTCTTGTCACTCGATTGTGCCTTGAAGCTGGGGTATCGGGAAACTTGGCGGTGGATGGCAGAGTGCCTACGGCGTACTCCTTTTGAGCTGAAAGGGTTACCACTGGAAAGGATGCGGTGGAAGATGTTGATGATGAGGTGGAGAATGAGTCTGATGAGGATGTTGGGGAGGATGAGCAAGCAGAAGAGGAGGAGGAGCATCCCACTCAAGAGCAGGCTGCAGATGTTGGAGGCCCGTCTAGGGTCAGTCGGGGTCAGAGGATGGACCATTTAGAGCTGGAGATGGCTGGTTTACGGACCTCAATTACTGATTTGGGGTTGAGAGTTGATGCAGTGGCTGCCTAACAAGTGAAATCAGAAAAGAAAATTATGGGCTAGCTGTGGGCCCTAGGTCGTGCTTGTCATCTGGGCCCAAGGACAGTCTCCGACCAGGATTGAGCTTTCAGGGAAGTTCCCTTACCTCTGTCTCTGTTTATTTTGATTGCCATGGGGACATGTCCTCATATTAAGTGTGGGGTGGGGGAAGGAATCCTTGTAAATGTATATATGTAGAATGCAATTATTAGTTGTTTTTCTTTATTTTCTTTTGAGGTTGTTTTTACTTTTGTTTTCGTGATTGTAAATAGCAGTGTAATTATTTAAAGCGCCTTGGCCCGATGACAGATCCCTTTTGACGGGGTTCTTGAGGGTCCAAGTCGGCCAATCTAAAAAAAACATATATAGTGGACTCTTCCTGACGACGGATCTCTTAGGCAATTTTCTTGAGGGAAGTTAGTCTAAAGAAAATACCAAAAAGATTTTTTGTTTTTTTAGGTAGTGTAGCAACTCCCCCTTGGTTTTTCTTTTGACTGCGGTTCTTTTCAAAGTGGTTTTCTTGAACCGGGTGTAGTTAATTATTCTTTTTTAGCTTGTTTTAGTTTTTATTAGGTGTTTATGGGCGATGAGATGAAATAGGGAAAGAACTCCTTAGAGTTGTTACACCTGAACTCAATTGACGCTAGAGTGTGACGCTTAGGCTCAATTGTTGACTCTCGTAGAGTGCCTTAAATTTGAATGTTGTAACAGACTTGAGCACTCAACGAGAGTGTCTTGATAAGCCAATCTGGAGTGAGTCATGTGCCATGTGTGTGTGAGGTGTTGCATTGTATTCTATGTCCACATTCGAAGCCTAGAACTTGCCATATGTGTTTGCAAAGCAAAATGGTAGCTCTGTTCAGTCTTAGAAGTGATACATGCATTTCTTTGCTGAGCCAGTTATAAAGTTTACCCACCTAGTTATAATTTATCATAGTTAACCCCGTTGATCCTATAAGCCTGTTTCTTCGGCAACCACATTACAAACCTTACCCAATTGTTTGAATGGCCCATCTGTTCGAACCCTTTACCTCCCATGAGCACTTGAATTGTATAGAATATGTAAACGTCAAAGTGTGGGATGGTAGTTTTGTTTTTTAGTGGAATCAAAGAAATAGAAGGAAAGGTGCAAAAGTGTGAAAAATGAAAGAATAAGCGCCACTTGAAAAAGAAAAAAAATATTGAGAGAAAGGACAATGAATAAATGCAGTCCTTAATAAGTGGTGATTCGATAAAATGGCACCTAAGGGAGTTTTGGGGTAATCTAAAGAAAAGTGTGGTGGAATGTTTGGCCTGGAGTAAGTATGAGCTGAAAGCGAAAGTAATTGTATTAAAAGTGCTTAGGGAGGTTAGTCACTATATCTAAATATATCCTACTCATCCCTTAGCCTACATTACAACCAAATGAAGTCCTAATTGATCTTAGACTGAATGGGCTCGATTAGTAGAGTAGTACACTACGGGCAAGCCTATGGTGCATCTTTGTGGCATACGAATGTTCTTTCGGAGAGTGAGTGAATTCTGTCTATTTGAGTTCCTAATTGTTCTTAATGTTATTTTTGTGGAACTACTCTCCTGTGTGATGTGAGGGCACTTGATTCATGACGGAAAGGTAAGTCTTGAACTTTGTATAGAGTGAACTAAGGAAGTAAGAATATTGCATGGCATGTGAGAGTCGACTCTTGAGGCATAGATGTTACATTGCTAGGCACAACTCTTGTGGTATGTTCATGGTGTGACACATTAGGAAAATTCTTTATGAAAAGACCTTTGTGGAGTATGGTGGATTGCTCGAGGACTAGAAATGATTTAAGTGTGGGGTGTTGATAATAGGCTAGATTCACGTAGTTTAGCGCATATTTATACTCCTACTTAATGATGATTCACTGTCTTAGGAAGGTTAAATGATATTAAAATGGCTCTAATTATGGATTTTATGTTTCGCAGGAGCAAAGTGTGTTTATGAGGACCTAGGATGGTGTTTAGAGCCAAATTGAAGGAGAAAGACCCCTTGGAGCTTTTAGTATGTGAAAGAAAGAAGAAAAATTGCTGAGGCAGATTACTTCGCTATTAGCGCGGCCGGGCTAGTCCAGGTGCGTGAGGCAGAAAGAAGTCCCATTAGCGCGCCCACTAGCGCGATTGCACTAGTTCAGTGATCAGAGGCAGAACACTTGTCCATTAGCGAGCCCAGTAGCGCGGCCGCACTAGTCTAGTTCGCACATGTTATTTTCAGGGGTAAAATTGGAAGCTTGAGACAATTCCACTTAACCTATATAAAGTTCAACTCGCCCCAAAGAGAGGATTATCAAGGTTTAGAGTCTTGTTCAAGGAAAAGAAAGGCAAGAGGCAAGGAGGTCAATTGGGCATTAAATTGTATCTCTTCTCCTTGTGTTTTTCCCATTATTGATGAATTCTTCTATTGTTATTTTTAGTACAATTATGAGTAGCTAATTTATTTAGTCTAAGTTTTTGGTGGAACCTGTTGAGGATGAACATCTTGTTATATTAATATAGTTTGCTTGGTTTTAATCTCTATTTGTTCAACTATGTTTGTGTTGTAATTGATTGAAGGGCCCTCAATTAGCTGTGCCTATTTAGTGTGTATCTACTCGGGAGAGAGTGCATACTTAGATAGATGTTGAACAACACCACTCCCAAAGTATAAGAGGTATCCATAAGCGAGGGTTTAAAGGTTGGATTAGGGAAAACGATATCTTGGGTGCAACCTAAAGTGAGCTATAATAAAAGCTAGCTAGCGTAACTCGGGAGAGTGCATTTAGTAAATTGTCGTAATTACTCGAGAGATATTTATGGTAATAAGAGTGCTCATGATTGATAGAGATAAGTAGGCAAAACTATATGAAATATACAACAAGGGATTCCATCAACAGGGGAAACCATAACCTTAGATCATTCTCACATTTGTTTACAACCTAGCAATAGTTATCTTCTAGTTTAATCAATTACATTTAGTTTAGTTAGTAGAAACACCAACAACTGCTATTCATAATCTTTGGGAAGTTGATTACAAAGAATCGAGTGAGTCTAACAACAATAATTGATAGGTTAATTCCCTGTGGGATTCGACTCTGGGCGAAATACTCAGATTATATTTGCAACGTCCGCGTAGTCTTTTTATAAGACATAGTTGGGTGTGATCAAGAGGCGCATTTGCGTTTTCGAAACAGACAATGGAGAGGTGATTACACAATGAACATACCAGCAAAGAGGATAAGCAAAATTCAAAAGACAGGTTGATATCACTAGTTCACACTTAGCATATTGGGGCATAGAACATTTATAGGGAAAAAAGGGATTATGACTTCTAATATACAAAGATGCACTACGCCAATAAAGCACTTAACTTAACAGATTTAAAGCCTAAGGGTTAAATTATGCTGAACACCAGAAGTTAAAAAGAACAACTCACATCAATAAGGCAAAACAAAGTCAAATGTTATAGGGAAACACAATTTAAGAAGCTATTCTAAAAGGCCCCAACTAATCACTAGGAAATACAGAATTGGGCAAGCTAAAGAAATATTGAGTGATAAAAATGATCACGGGAGCAAGTCATAGCCAAAGTGAAGGTCTTAACATAGATTAGGGCACATTATAGATACCAGTCAATCACTATAGAGCCCCAGGACAAAGCAGGAAACAAACTGATGCCATATAACCAATGTAAACATTCAAAGTACCAATACATTAGGCTAAACGAACTTCAAATAGTCTAAACTGTTAACACTGTTGATACTCAATTTTTTCCGAATTATTTTTAAACTTGCACATAAGCTTTCAAAATCACTATTTAAAATAATGAGTATTTTTCCCTATTTTTCCTATTTTATGTTTATTCAATATTTCATATTTAAATAATTATTCATAAATTATGTTATAAATAATTTCAAAATGCTTCACAGCTCGGTATGCCATTTTAATCATATTTTGTCCATTAAGATTCAATTATTCCACAAATTAGCCAATGGGGTATCCTTTAATTCTAATTACAGTAATTTTGCAATTTATAGCCCAATTGGATACTTTATGTTATTTTAATTAAAAAATTATTCATTTTTTTATATTCAATATTATTTAATTACCTTAATTTTATTTATTTAAACTCAATCTCATTTTTTGTACAATTATTGGTTGTTTTATTTAATTATTTATCTATCTTTTGGGTATTTAATATCTAGCCACTTTTATTTAAAATCTAGCTTATTTAATTAAATACCCAACCCAAACCAATCAAATACCCAGCCCAACCTTTTATTAACCCGGCCAAGTCCTAATTTAATCTGAGTCGTTGATCAAATCAGATCAACGGCCCAGATTACACCTTCCTAAAATATCTCTAACCAACCCCCCTCCACTCCGTCTCATTCCTTCGAGACAGTTCCTCTCTCTCTCTCTATCTCTCTATCTCTCTCTATGACTCCCTAGAAGTCTCTTGAACTTCATCTTCTCCGATGGGGTTCTAGTCGTCTTCTCCAATGGGTTCTCACCAGAACCTTGATTCTCTATCATCTCTTGGTCATCTACCCACCTTGCACCGATCTTGTGATACCTTAGGGTCCTCAGATGAACCTGGAGCGGTTCACTCACCTCCATTTGGGTCTCTTGCCATTTTCCGGCAACCCCCCGACCATTTGAGTAAGTTTGCAGTCTCTCCGGCCTAAATCGAAGCCATTAATGAGGTTTGCCCTCTTCTCTGGGTTCCACGAAACCCTAGCCTTCTGTATTTTGGGGTTTTTCTTTTAAGATTCATTTTATATCTACAATGTTATGTAGTTTCTTCATGTTTTTCTCCGAAAAATTTCGTTTTAACAATTTCGAAAACTAGGGTTTCTATACCCTGTTCTCAAAACAGTATTCCATTTATTATTTTAGTCATCTATGCTATGTTAAGCGATTATCTCATGATTTCATGTTATCTGAATTGTTATTAATGAAACCCTAGTGTTCTGGGCTGGTCTTTACTATTCGACTATGTGCATTCATGTGTTCTCTGTAACTCTGGCTTTGATTCACTATTATGACCTCTTCCTCTTGATTTCTATGAGTATCTCTTTGTGTTGACCTGTGACTGCTGTCTAAAAATCTAATAGGTCCAGCCTTTACCTTACTGGTTTCTGCCTATTGATTTTATACTGACTTTTGTGTAAAAATATCCGGGCTTGTGATGTTTTCCTTAAATACATGATCTTGTGTATTCCCTCTGTAATTCTTTACTAATTTTAAATTCTTCCCATATTCATGTGATTGCTTTCCTTAAGTATCTTTGATTCCCCGTGATTGCAATTGAATCCGAGATCCCCTCAATTGATTTTCAAACTGATACCCTAGTTTTACTTTATAAATACACGGTTAGTTCAACTTTTCTTAATTACGCACTATGTATTTTGCTTTATTTGTGCACTATGTGATTTCCTTGTCCTAATTTGAGAGAATCAGTCCTATTGGACTGATTTCTTTGCCTTATTTCACCTTGACTATACCGTTTGAACTAGACTCCTTAATTCAAGGAGTTCAGTTGTCTTAATTGGTATTGATTGATTGTTATTGCCATAATTTGCCTATGCACTACTCGTTTGCAAAAACTATATAAAGACCATGTCTTCTTTCTTTAACGGACACACTCTTGACTGACACTTACACTGATAACACACACTGATTTGAGAGCACTGACCACTAAGTATATTGCTATAAACTTTCCGTGTTTTCATACACATCTCTTGTGCTTCTGCATATTACTACCCTATTCTTGCTCTCTTATTCTGCATACTTCTGTTGTTGTTTTATATCTCTTTGCATTTTGCTATTCTCTATCACTCGACTGGTATGTTTCTGATTTAGTTTATAGCATCTATACACAATATGCTCCAGTTCTTTTTTAGTTACTTATTGTTCCTTATGTGTTTTATCTTATGGTTCTATTGCCTACCCTGTAATTAACATGACTATGTGATGTCCTTTCCCTTTGCTATTCTGCTTTCCTATGTGATTCTCTATAGCTATTCAAGTCCTTGGTAATCAGTATGCCCATACTACTTTTCCTTTTCCCTTAGTCTAATATGTCTCATGCTTCTTCTATGATTCTGTATGAGACTTATACAACTGGTATGCTTGTTTGTTTATGGGTTAATGTTTCTCACCTTAACCCGACCCTTGCTACATGTTTTCATCCATGTGTAACTTCCCATGCTACCTGAATGCTATATGGTCCTAAACCTAATATGTGACTTTATTAATCTAGGATGTTTGTGGCAACTTTGTGGCACTATGTGACAACCATGTGATAACTATGAGAATCTGTAACCTTACTCTACTGCTCACGTCTAAATTACTTGTCCCCAACTCCCTTACCCTTGTTTGTGTTTGCTCTTTCATGGGTTCTTTTACCTGCTGGCTGGAGTTGTATTGCTTCTCTCTTTAATAAACTGTTTTACCAAAGTCCTTCATCACTTTCTGAAATCATCTTTTCAAAACTGTTATCTCAATTACTCTTTTTAAACTCAAACTCTCATTTAAAATCCAAGCACTCCCCACTACTCTTAGATTCTAGGTTCTGCCCCCTTCGTGTGAGCATTGCCTAGGGGACCTTGCATTGAACTTTGACACACAAGGCTGGCACTCTACACTACACTTACTCATCCTTGGCTAGGGTACCTGGGTGTGAAGCACTGTCCAGGATCTTCTGAGGTCCTTGGAGACTATGACACACTTGGGTTGAAAGGCCATGGCGCATGGCAAGTGGATCTGGTATTTGTGCCTACTGTTAGGCTCTCTATAGTATAGCTTCTTGATTTTTTTATTCAGTTGTGTAATTCATGCAATACTGGTCTGTAATAATTATTTGTAAAATAACTCCGGGGCTGGATAGTGAAAAGGGTGGGAGTATGCAGTCCTATTGTAGTTTTGGGTAGAAAACATGCCTCAGGATTTATTTTTACCTGTGTGTGCAATAGAAATCCTGCCTAGTACATGTTCGTGTCACGTTTATGCATGCATCCCATCATCTCCATGTTCACTTAAGGATCCATGTTAGATATTAACCACTTCTTCACTAATGTTGTTCAAATAATTATAAGCAACGATTTTTAAAATATTGTTTCTGCATGCATAACCTGCATATAGATATCCTGTTCTTAGGTGCATTATCATTATTTGCATTAGAAACCATGTATCTTAGGATTTACTTTCATCATGTCTGTATTTAAAGTTTGTGCTAAGTACCCTATTGAACGCCTAGAAAGCATGTGTTAGGTTCACTAATTAAATAAAAAAATCGAATTCCGATATCATTCGTGTAGTTAATAATCTTGCTGAAAATTTGTTTCAACAGTTCAAAAAATGTTTTTTGTGCTCTTTTCCAAAGTTTAAAAGTGGTTGCATCTTCACCCTGCTATACCTGCATTTTAGATACCATGCCTATAGGACCTTCATCTCTCATCACTTGTTTACTAAAACCAAGTCTAAAAGACATGCCTTCCACCTATTTCTTAAAATAGTAATCAACATATATTCAGACGCCTAGGCAAACCTTAGGCACAACATTTGATAAAACCAAAATCAGTAACTACTTTTGTACACTGCCTATTAGCCACAATGGTTTTAAAATCAGTCATCTTTTCTGAAACTCATTAAACCCTTCTATTTGCTACTGTATTCACCTAGAATCCGTACTTTAGGTTCTGAAATCTGAGACTTCTTTGTGTTTGAGACGTGCTATTAACGTGCATTATTTGTGGAGGATCCATGATCTATATGTTTGTTTATGTGTATCCCATATGTGCAAGTCCTAATTGTTTCTTTACTTGTCGCTTAGAGTTTATCCTTTAAAACTTAAGGGGTCAGCCTAGCACTCACCCTCTAGTAATAGTAGCCCCTAACTTCCTCCAGGACTGACAGGATGAGACGGGTAATAGCACGCAATAAGCTTCGTAACCAACACGCGCGTTTAAATACCTCAGCGGGGTGGGAAGGTTAGAATATGGATATGATGACTTGTGCGCTAATACCACGTTTAGCCCCTCTTCGAGGAGTGACATACCGTGTATTGCATTGATGTGATCCCTATTACTTCAGACCTAGGATAATTCTCTCAAGTGTTTTACCCTAATGTTTTTTCAAAACCTTTAATAAAGATTTTATACTTGTTTGAAATTACCTCTTACATGTGCCTTGTTTGCTATTTGTTTACCGTCTAAATTCACAAAATTACTTGGCTGGGACCCACAGTTGTGGATCTTGAGGGGTGCCTAACACCTTCCCCTTAGGATAACTTTAAGCCCTTACCTAATCTCTGGTAATGCAAACTAGTTTATGAGTTGGTTATTCTAGGTTCCCTAACGCACCATAAAATCGTTAGGTGGGGACTCTTCCTTAAACCTTTTCCTTTAAGGATTTGTCCAGAATGTCATGAAAAACGATCTCCGCGTACCTAACCCGTGCGAGGAAAAAAGGGGGGCGCGACAAACACATCTCAGAACTGGCAGTTTAGGCATAAGTATATGCTCAAGAGGTTCATATCACAAAAACCGATTTGACACTAGCAAGGTTGCACATAGAAGTAGTCTAGAAACACATTAGGTTATGCAATTCCATAGGTATGAATATGCAAATCATGAACACAAGGGAATGAATATTGCGAAGGCTAAAGAACTCACCGGTTACTGATTGACAAGTAGACAAACAAGAATGAACAGACTCCACAACACTTCAAACATTGACAAAGAGCAGTATAACCTAGGACCGTAGTGCGTCAAGCTCCCAAGGGCTTCAAAGGAACCTAGGGCAGTGCTCGCACCAAGGAAGGTCGAAAAATAGAATTTCAGTGGCCTTGGCTTTCAGCCGGACTAGAGTCAAAGTGTAGAACAAGAGAATAAGAAAATAACAGAGTGAAAACCTTTAGTTTTTTAGTGAAACTTAACGATTAAAGTCTGCCCCAAAAGGGAATGGGAGAGGAGTTTATATAGTGGTAAAATCAAGGAAACATTGTAAAATCAGCATAAATAAGGAAGTAATAACATGCAGAATCAATAAAAATCGAATTAGGGAAAGAATTAGGCAAACCATAATTGGTAGAAATCAGAGATTCGACCAAACTTTTGGTGAATCGCCTTGCCATGAACGTATATAGACAGAATACCGTCTAGATTTTGAAGGTTGAGGATGATTTACACATGATTCCAGGTCTGGTACTTGCCAAAAATAGGCAAGTACTAGGTAATACCAAAATCGTGTAAGTAACATGGAGATAAAGCATATATGGAAGGCACATCGTAAGAGGATTCCATATCAAGGTCGGAATCGGAGATAATTGGGGGTGTGACAGCTAGGGTTCGTGAAAGAGAGAGGAGTGACAGAGAGAAAAAAAGCGGCGGGTTGAGAAAATGGGTTAGGGTTTTGGGTTTTGGGGTTATAAGGAGAGGTGGAGGATTATTATGGGTCGTTGATCATTTGAGATCAACAACCAAGATTGAAAGGGGAGTGGGGTGGGTCATTTCAAATGGGTCGCGATTGGGTTCATTAAAGGGTTAGCTGGTTTGGGCTGCTGAGAGGGGAAATGATGTGGGCTTAGGTGTTGGGCCATTTTTGGTCTGAAAAGGGCTTAAAATTGGGCCAGTTCTTAAATAGGAGATTAAAAGGGAAATAATTTCATAATAATAGTTAAATAAATATATCAATAATTCTATTTATACAAATTAATACTTTAAAATAATAGTAGAAGATTATAAATATAGGTTATGCTTGCAAGATTGTGCAAATAACTTAAAATACTATTGTGATTATATAAATTAAAGTGTGCAAATAATAATTTTAGGTAACTAAGTCAACACAAAATAATTTAAAGGATAATTATTAGATATTTATATAATAAAAATGTAAATATAAATTAATTTAGAGCTTCAAAAATTATGAAAAATTATAGAAAATGTTTGCATAGGTTTATAAACTGAATAATGATGTAAGCATGCTATTTTGAGAGAGAGAGAGAGAGAGAGAGAGAGAGAGAGAGAGAGAGAGAGAGAGAGAGAGTGTGTGTGTGTATATTATAAAAATATGAGGGAAAATTGGGTTTCAACAGCTGCCCCTCTTTACCTGAGAATGATGAAAGAGTTATCGGGTAAAGAAATGATGACTGATTTTGACCGAATGGGTGAATTGAAAGAAAATGATGGAGGTCGAACCCTGGTTCTTGAGTTTTCTACATATCCCCGGTGTTACGAGAATCATGTCACGTGTAGTTCTAGATCCATATGTGAACTAAACTGTCGGAATTGTTGTAGGAATGGTCCTGTGTTTCGGAAAGGGTTATTTTGGGTAGGACGGTATCATATGAATTTGTGTGAAATCATGAGTGTGACTTTAAGAAGTTGTGGATGTATTTCAAAATGAGAACTTGAATGGTTTCTAGGTGAAAATGAGTAACTGCAGTGATTGGTTGTGTTCGAAATAATTGTAGGATGCGAACATTGACCGAAAACCGGAGGGAAGATTGCTCCCGTTAAGAGAATGGTTACCTCCCGGATCACCTGCAGAACTTAAACACAATGCATGCAATTATATATGAGATTATTGCGAGAATTTGAACATGATGCAAATTCCCTTTGGACCATGAAATTTTTCCTTGGACGATGAGGATGATGTTTTTAGACCGTGACGACCTGGTCCATGAATCGCGTGATAAGGAATTTGAAGGCCATGAAAAGATGTTCTCAGGCCATGAAAATTGTGCCTCCGAACAATGACATCTTTGAATAATGATGTGCAATATTGAGAGATCCTCAGGCCATGGCATGGTGTCTTCCGTCTATGAGGATGATGCCTTCGGACTATGACGCCTTCGGACAAAATGGCGATGTTTCAGCCCATGAGATGCAAAGATATGATTCTTGGTCATATGCGAAGCGAAATAAGATAGAGCTTAGTCTTTTGTAAGATTGGGGCAGTGCTTAGCCTCGGGAAAGTAAAAAACAGTGCAAGGTTTCAAATAGCGTAATGGAGGTAGCATTTCGTGTTATGAAAGGATAAGGCCATGCGTAGCCTTATGAGATTAAAGAGGCAATGCTTAGCTTGATGCAAGGAGAGGAGACGATGCTTAGTCTCGATGCACAGAAAGGCAATGCTTAGCCTTATGCAATTAGGGAGGCAATGCTTAGCCTCATGCTAGGAGAGGAGACTATGCTTAGTCTCATGCAAGGAAAGGCAATGCTTAGCCTTATGCAATTAGGGAGTCAATGCTTAGCCTTATGCAATTAGGGAGGCAATTGCTTAGCCTCATGCAAGAACAGGAGACTGTGTTTAGTCTCATGCAAGGAAAGGCAATGCTTAGCCTTATGCTATTAAGGAGGCAATGATTAGACTTATGCAAGGAAAGGAAATGCTTAGCCTTATACAATTAGGGAGGCAATGCTTAGCCTCATGCAAGGAAAAGAGATTGTGATTAGTCTCATGCAAAGAAAGGCAATGCTTAGCCTTATGCAGTTAGGGAGGCAATGCTTAGCCTCATGAAAGCAAAGGAGACTGTGCATAGTCTCATGCAAATAAAGGCAATGCTTAGCCTTATGCAGTTAGGGAGGCAATGCTTGGCCTCATGCAAAGAAAGGAGACTATGCTTAGTCTCATGCAAAGAAAGGCAATTCTTAGCCTTATGCAGTTAGGGAGGCAATGCTTAGCCACATGCAAAGAAAAGACAATGAGTGATAGTAGAGTATTTCTTAGCTGGAGACGTGTTTGCCTTTGGGAACTTGCCGTTATGAATTTTGATGTGTGTGCGTATTTGCAAATATTCCTTGTTCCTGCATCCAAAGAAAAATCGTGAGTTTTGCGGGGAAGGTTGGTTCGCGCCTTCGCTTGCTTGCTTTGATTTTTTCCCTATATCAAGATCATGTTCAAGTTACTTGGGTGGCATCTGGTTGTTTATAAAATAAAGTTTTCGAGAAAATATGCGTGTAGTTGATTAAAATATAGTAGTATGCAACATCAAATAAGTTAGATGAGCCAATGACTGTGACACTTTTAGAGACATTGCGACTTCCTTGCATTAGAATTTTGAAGGTGGTCCTCAAAATTCTGTCCCAGTTTAATAAGCAATTCTTTGACCGTTCTACATATAACAAAATTGGCTGGACCTTCTCAAAATTCTGCCCCAGATTTTGACCGTGGTAAAAATGAAGATTTTATTGAGATGTGACCGAACCCATGGGGCTGCCTATGTATTCCCTCTTAAATGGGAATCAGGTCAAGCGTAGTTCAGTTATATCAGATGAAGAAATGCAAACAATTTAAACGTAGTATCTTTTGACCGCGTTTGAGTTGATAGGTTTTGGACAAATATCTCCGTCCATTTCAGCAAGTATGAGTGCTCCTCATGTTAGTACTTTTTGAAACATGTAGGGCCATTTCCAATTGGGTGAAAATTTCCATTTGGCTTCATCTTGATGCGGAAATATCCACTTCAGCACCAGCTACCCCGGTGTGAACTGTCTAGGTCTGACCCTTTTGTTGAAAGCTCTGGGTATTCTGTTCTGGTAAAGTTGACCATGGCATACCGCATTCATTCTTTTTCTGTCAACGAGATCCAATTGTTCATATCTACTTTGTATCCATTTTGCATCTTTGAGTTCAACTTCTTGTATAATTCTTTAAGAAGGAATTTCGACTTCGGCGGGAATGACAACTTCAGTACCATAAACTAGAAAGTAAGGGGTTTCCCCAATCGATGTGCAAACTGCGGTACGGTATCCCAATAAGGCAAATGGTAATTTCTCGTGCCATTGCTTGTGATTGTCTACCATCTTTCTCAATCTTTTCTTGATGTTATTGTTGGCGGCCTCCACACCTCCATTCATTTGAGGCTTGTATGATGTGGAATTCTTATGCTTGATCTTAAAGGATTCACACATAGATTTCATTAAGTCAATGTTGACGTTGGCGGCGTTGTCGGTGATGATGGATTCTGGCACCCCTAATCGGCAAACAATACGATCTTTGACAAAATCTGCGATGGCTTTCTTAGTTACAATTTTGTAAGATGCATCCTCAACCCATTTTGTGAATTAGTCTATAAACACTATAATGAACATGTGCCCATTCGAAGCGATGGGTTCGATCGGACTGATGGTTCGTATTCTCCTCATACAGAATTTTCTGCTAGATGATCTGCTTATGCCTGTCCCTTGACCGCCTTCGAAGTTACATAGACGATGTGCAATTTACTCAGTGTTATCTACCATTTTTTCAACTTCCCCGTAGGCATGGGTTTCTGGAAAATGTATTTTAGATGGTCCATCTTTGATATGAGGTATGTGGTGTAGGCACAGAAGTAATGCCTCAACTTTTGAGCTATCCATGTCAGAGCACATTAGGTGCGTTCAAGCAAAGAATATCGTGCTTCATAAGGTGTGAACTTCTTACTCAGATAGTATATGGCCTGCTCTTTTCTTCCCGTCTCATCGTGTGGTCCCAAGACACAACCGAAAGCCTCATCTAGTACGGACAAATAGAGTAGCAAAGGTCTCCCAGGTTCCGGAGGGACCAGGACTGGTGGTGTGGACAAATATTACTTGATTTTCTCAAAGCTTTATGACATTCCTCATTCAAACTTGTTGCGGCATCATTCTTTAACATTTTGAAAATCGGTTCACAAATCACAGCTGGTTGCGCTATAAAATGACCGATGTAGTTGAGACGCCCTAAGAAGCTCATCACATCTTTCTTGTTCCTTGGAGGTGGAAAATCTTGGATAGCCTTGACCTTTGACGGATCCAACTCAATTCCTTGGCGACTAACGATGAATCCTACCAACTTTCCAGCAGGGACCCCAAAAACACATTTTGCGGGGTTCTTCTATGCGATTTGTACCCTTCTTATATTTGATGATGACGTCGTCCATATACACTTCTATCTTCTTATGTATCATGTCATGAAAAATTGTTGTCATAGCCCTCATATAAGTGGCTCCAGCATTTTTCAAACCAAACGATATCATTTTATAGCAATACACTCCCCATGGCATAATAAATGATGTCTTCTCAGCGTCTTCTTCATCCATTCAGATCTGATGATATCCCCTGAAGCAGTCCACAAAAGACTAGAATTCGTGCTTGGCACAATTGTCGATCAGTTTGTGTATGTTGGGCAACGGGAAATCACCTTTAGGACTCGCTTTGTTTAAATCCCGATAGTCGACACATACCCTGACGTTCCAATCCTTCTTTGGAACTGATACAATATTAGCCAACCAGGTTGGATATTCAACCACTCTGAGAACCTTAGCTTTGATCTGCTTCGTAACCTCCTCTTTAATTTTTAGACTCATATCAGGCTTGAACTTTCTGAGCTTCTGCTTTACAGGTGGACACATAGGGTTGGTAGGTAATTTATGAGCCACTATGGATGTGCTCCAACCAGTCATATCATCGTAAGACCATGCGAAAATATCTTCATATTCTTTCAGGAAACATACGTACTCTTCTTTCTCTGATGGCGACAGGTGCATGCTTACACGAGTTTCCTTGACTGTTTCGGAATCTCCCAAATTGACTATCTCGGTTTCATCCAGAATGGACTTAGGCTTGTTCTCAAAATTTTCTACTTCTCTAACAATTTCCTCAGGTATTATATCTTCTTCTAGTTCCTCTGAATCACTATCCTTATGTTGTGTTGTCTCATTACATGTCACAGTTATTGGTTCATCAGGATAAGTAATAATAATGTTGTAAAGAGAAAAATATAAAGGATAATAATAAATACTAAAACAACAAACCATTGATAAATACTAAAACGTCAAACAAATGCAATTTATTGACCCGAAAAATTATTCAAAGCAAAATGATTAAAATAAAACACTGAAAAATGTCTTAGAACGCCCATAAAATTGTTTTCAAAGTAATGATGCTAATTTCCACGCTACCCAGGAACTCGACGGGCCCTTGTTGGTGTAGCAGTCCAATTCCTGAGAACAACTCCCTTCTCCACAGACTGAATGACGAGGACTTCCTCCTCCTCCTCCTCCTCAACTGTTGCGCTACAATCCATGTCTTCAACTTCCAAGAACAGATTCCTTAAGCCAGCTAAAACTTTATCTTCTTCATATCCCCGCATCATGTCGGCTTGATGAAATGACTGGCTCAAATGTGGTACCGGCTACTCAAGAGGGTAATAAGGACCACGCCATGGCGGCGACCAATCATTATACTCCTTCCAGGTGTACTTATATCCAATCCCAAAGGCTGTGCCATGACATTTTAGTTGTATTGGTTAAGTGATACCCTGGAGATTATTACTAAGACCTTTACCAGGTTCATACCCTGTCCATGCCAATATACTTTCTATCTTGCTACTCCACCATTTATCTTTCTCCATTGCATTGACACGCTCAATGTGCTGGTATGTGTCTCCACCCAACTTCCTTCTATTCTCAACAACTGGAATAGTTTAATTGGTGTAAATAGGGTTACTTCCGTACCCAAGTATGATTACTTCCTGATTATTCCATTCGAACTTCACGACCTGGTGTAGAGTAGAGGTTACGGCCCCAGCAACATGTATCCAAGGTCGTCCCAACAACAAATTGTAAGTGGCTGATATGACTAACACTTGAAATTCAACATTAAACTAGGTCGGGCCTCTCTGTAAATAGAGGTTGGTCTCCCTAATTGTGGTTCTTTGGGACCCATCGAATGTTTTCACGTTCATACTCTCTGCTCGTATCTCATGCAAACCCTTACCCAACCTTTTCAAAGTGGTTAATGGACAGATGTTGAGACTTGAATCCCCATCTATCAAGACCCTAGCAATGAATTTGTCCTCACACTGTACTGTGATATGCAGTGCCCTGTTGTGACTCAATCCTCCCGGCGGTAGTTCGTCTTCGTGAAAAGTGATCTTATGGCTTTCCAATACTTGTCCTACCATATTGGCCATTTCCCCACTGTTAATGTTATTTGGTACATATGCCTCGTTCAATACTTTCATCAATGTATTCCTATGTGCCTCGGAGTTCTGCAGTAGTGATAGAATGGATATCTGAGCAGGGGTTTTATTGAAATGATCAACCACAGAATATTATCTTGCTTGCACCTTTCTCCAAAGATCATCTGGGACAGTCTCGGTGACAGACGGCTTAGAAGTGGCTTTTTTACTTGTCCCTCCCAAATAATCGGGCGTATAAACCCTACCAGTTCTAGTCATGCCTTGTGCTGCACTTGTTTCCTCAATTTTTGCCTTTCATTTCCTTCTCTCTTCTGTAGCATAGTCCCAGGGTATAGCATTGGACTAAAAGGATGGTATAGGTGCTACCGTCACGGTGAAGGGTGTGGTCACTTCCACCTCGAATGGAGTTGGCGCGACTGAGGGCATCGTTACTTCAACCTCAAATGGAGTTGGTGTGGCTACTTCAACCTTAATCGGTAAATATATATTTACCACAATAGGTGTGAGAATGACTGGAGGTATTTTAGCATTATCCCCTTCACGAATGAGTCCAATTGACCCTTCTGAATCCCATTCTTCATCACTTTCTATCACATTTACTCCCTCGCTCCTGTGATCCAGGAGAGGATTATTGCGGACATAAGGTGCAACCTCTTTTGCTTGTATAACTTTGGTGTTAATCAATGTCTGGATCTTATCCTTCAAAGTGTGACATTCATCAAGAGTATGACCCTTCATGCCCGAGTGCTAGGCATATGTCTTGTTTGGATTAATCCATTGGGAGGAATTTTCCATAGCAACAACGGTAATGCGAGTGACATAACCGGCAACCTTTAGTCTCTCGTACAATTGGTCGATGGGTTCAGCAATTGTGGTATATTATATGGGCGGTCTGCGGTCGAAATTTGGTCTATGTTTTTGGTAGTTTTGACGGGCTGGTGGTGAGTGATAGTATGTTGGCTGGGTGTTATAAGTATGGTAAGTGGCGGCAGATTGTTGGTATCTGGGAGGTAAAGGCTGATATTTGGGTGGGGGTGTTTGGTATGTGAGAGGAGACTTTGGTCCTTGGGCCACCATTACTTCCCCTACTTCTTTATTTTTAGAAATACCACCTGACTGCAAGGCTTTGTTTGTAGCCTGGACTGCTTCAAAATTTGTCACCATTCCGCTCTTAATACATTCTTCTATTCTTTCTCCCAACTTGATGATTTCAGAAAATTTATGGTTTTCAATAACCATCAGTCTCTCGTAATACTGCGGATCCTGAGCTCGGACAAATTACTTATTCATCTGTTTTCTTCCATTGCTGGCCTTACTTTCGCAACTTTTGACCTCCACCGAGTAACATACTCACGGAAAGTTTCGGTTGGCTTCTTCTTATGATTCTGAATGTAGAAGACGTCTGGTGCATTTCTGTATTAAACCTGAACCGATCCATAAAATTTGACGCCATGCTCACCCAATTAACCCATTTCTTAGGGTTTTGACTGATGTACCAAGGCAGAGCTTCTCCAGTGAGGCTCCTCATGAACAGCTTCATGCAGATTCTTTCATCCTTGCCAACCCCTACGAGTTTGCCATATTATGTTTTCAAATGTACCTTTGGATCACCTGTCCTCTCGAACATTTTGAACTTAGAAGGTTTGTAACCCTCTGCAGTTCTACATCCGGCTAAATACACAAATCCTCATAATTCAAACCCTCGACGCCTTTACCACCTTCGACACTTTGGACTCGGCTATTAAGTTTCTTCAAATCCTCTGCCATGTTCTTGATGAGCATGTCCTTCTCGGTGGATCCGGTCTGAACAGGGTCTGTTGTGGAGTGTAAGGTAAGGTTTCCATGTATATGGGGTTGCTTTGATGGACTCCAGGAATTTGGGCGTAGTGGTGGTCGTTGGTTGAGTTTTGGGGAACAGGAGTAGGTTGTGGTTCATTTTGAGGGGTGTTGTAGGTGGTGGTTTGTGGATCTACTGATGATACCGCTATTATTCCTGGATATTGAATCCTCGCGCTTCTAGCCTTTTATTCGAAGTATGGATACTAGGTTGGATGGTGATGATGTTGTGGAGCGGTCGATACTGGTGGAGGATAAGGATTTTGAGGAGGTGTGGCATACTGATGAGGTGCGAGAGGATTCTGCGGGTTGGTTTTGTGTGTTCTAGGGAGGTGTTGGGTTTTGGGCATTTTGTTGGTTGATGTCGGGGACGTTCAGGGTGAGGGAAAGGTTTTCCAAGTTCCGTACCTGCTCAAGTTCCCTTTGTAACTTCGGTATTTTCTGTTCTAACAGTAAGACCAAGTCGTTCTGTGCCGGAGTACTCCGACCATCCGAAGTTTCGACATTCTCTACGTGAGTAGCGTTGTCTTTCCTGATAGCGCTCATATCATCCATTTTGGCTTTTCCTTTGTTTTTGGGATCACTTGGAGGAGGAATAGGTGAAGGAACTCTAGATCTGGTATGATATGTTGATGTTGCCAGTATGCACCAACCAACCTTAGGGAATGGGAATAAACAAAACAAAAGAAAACAAAAGGTAAACAAGTCAGTAAGGAGTATTAAAAGGATATTTGCGGTATTTAAAAACGTATTGCGGAATTATAAATTTGCTTCCTAATTACAGGGAACTCATTGTGCCTTGAGGTAGGCCTAAGCGACATATAGATTTGGAGAAAATTGATGCCAATAATTGTGTCATTTCATTAATGTGATAAATGTCGCGCCCCCCTTTTTTCCTCGCGAAGTCGGGGTTTCGACATTGTTGGGACAACTCGTTTCCTTTTGGGAAAAAGGGTACAAGAAGTTGAAGAGTAGCCACCTAACGGGTTAAGGTGCGTTAGGGCACCTATTACAAGTAACTCATAGAACCAGTTTGCATTACTTGAGATTGGGTAAGGGCTTGAATTTACTTCGAGGGGAATGTGTTAGGCACCCCTTGAGGTCCACAACGGTGGGTCCCGACCAAACTTACTTTGTGAATTAGTCAATTAGCAAATAGGCGATCTAAGCACACATATTTAAAAGAATAAAAGACCTTTTGACAGCTAAGCAGTCTATGCACACATATGTAAAAGGAATGAGGGAGGTCCTAGGTTGGTTAGCCTATAGGATCATATCCGTACAATGCCTAGTAATAAATCCTCAATTAGAGGGGCTATATGTTGCATTAGCGCATAGGTCATCATATCCTTTTACTACCCAATTACCCTTTCCTTAGAAGTTATGTAAGCAAGTTTGATTAATGAACTCTAAGCGTGTTGTTACCCATCCCTTCCTTGTGGTCCCGAAGGAGTTTAGGACCTCTAGATTTTGGTGGTACTACACCCTCCTAAAGGTGTTTAAAAGGCCAAAATCTAGGCGAAAACAAATAACACATAGGACTACCAAATAGAGGAGAAATTAAGGGGATCGTGTTAACCTCTACATATATAAGCAAATAAGCAGCACGTCTCAAACACAGATTTTAGGTAATTTCAGAGAGGTCCAAGAACAGGGTATCTAGGTGAGCATCACAAACATAGAATATGCAGCATTGTTTAGAGCGAAGTGACAGAATCCTAATCAGTTTGCCTACTGATTTTTAAAACCTGTTAAACCTGAGTAGTTTACAAATAAACAGAGCCATTTCGCAGCTTTTATAAGATTGTTAATTACCTAAGGCTTGCCTAGGCGTGCGACTGTATGCAATCATAAGTCTGGAAACTAATTAAAACAACTTAGAATTATTCCAACCTATAGGCATGTTGATCTAAGTGATGACTATTATAGCAAGTGATTTTATACTGATTTATACCAGAACATAATACCTAGGTGTGTAGGGGTTGTTTTTAACCCATTTATTTAAGCGACATGTTTCAAGGCAAATGCCCATACAGTCCTAAAATAGAATCTTTAATACACATGGAGGAGGTCGTTTTATTAGGCAACATTAGTAATAACCTAATAATATGATTGTTAGGTGATTAAGGTTCAGGCAGAAGTCAGAAATGACGAACTATAGCAGGTTTTCTAATATGCAAGGAATGCAGTAAACATGATTGTCTTAAGGCAAGATTTCTAATGCACAGAGAGAGATGGTTGTTTGACTAAGCATAATTATAGCAGTGATTTTATCAACAAGTTTTCTAGGTAATTATGACATGAACAGAATCAGAGATAAAGTGATGAACTACAGCATGATTTCTAATAGGCGAAAGCAATAAACGTGAATATCCTAAAACATGGTCTCTAATGCACAAATTTAGCATGGTTTTAGTGTGAATAAGTGTAGTAAATCCTAAGGCATGATATCTATTGCATGACACAAACCTAGAACATGATTTCTACTGCAAAATCAGCATAATGTGAAACCTAAAACATAATTTCTACCCAGTTTACCACCACAGAATCATATAGCTACCCTCCCCTTTTTACTAGTTACCCCGATATCTGTTTACAAAGGATTATTACAGACCAGGATTGAATAAATTACATAGATGGAATGTAAGCTATAATATAGGGAGCCTGAAGCAGGCCCAAAGTAAACCTGGGAATACCTGGCCTTCAATATAATCTCAAATGCCAAGAATATCATAGCCAATGTGTGTCCAAGTGTGTCAGAGTTCCCTAAGGATATCAAGGATCCTGGGCAGTGCTCACACCAAGTCCTTTCTCAGATAGGGACTAGTTATGTGCAGTGTGGAAGGGCTAGCCCCAATGTGCCAGAGTTCAAAGGAATCTCAAGGGATTCCTAAGCAGTACACACACTGGAGAGGACGAACCTAATAGTCTAAGAGTAAAGTGAGAGTGATTGACATAGTTTTGAAAGACTTAGTAAAACAGTAAAGAAATAACTTTATGAGTGAAAGAATTTTTTTTGGAACAGAAAATATTTTATGAATGAAAACAGTTTTGAGGAGAATACAAAGAACAGTTTTGAAATCAACTCTGAAGAGAGCCAGTTCACCAAACAACCAATCAATCATAGAGTACCCATATTCATAGGCACTTTAACAAGCAGGTTTTCACACAGGGTGAAAGGGGTTGGGAACATATAGAAATCACATTAGGGCGAACATGAACAGGGTACAGGGGAGGCAATCCAACATAACACTTAGGAATATTAGAGATTTAATAGGTTAGCCATGATAATAGGCAGTTAGGGCATAAAGCAAAGATGTAGTAAAATCATATGGAAAACAAGAGTGTCTTCGACACGATTAGACGTACAGTTGAGTTCATTAGGGGGGAGGGGTTAAGTTACTAATCAGGATCATACCAATCTAAGGGAGTAACAGAAACATGCTTGGCTAGTACCAAACCATCAAATGAAGTCTAGACATACTGAATACATACTTGAGCAAAGGAAAACAGAATTTAGACATGTTGGGTAAAACAGTAAACAAAAGGACAGCTTGAATACATAACCAATCGAACTAGTACAAGAATAAACATGGAAATACTGATTACATACTTGAGTAAAAGAAGCATTTAGACATGCTAAACAGAGAAGTAAACAGGAAGACATATTGGATTCATAGCCCATGAACTAGTCCAGGAATGGAACACATAGAGTTTGGGTTTCAAAATTTAACTATAGACATACCAGTTAAGGAAGAAAGTGCAGAATACAAAGAAGGTGCAGCTCCAATGTCAATCCTTGGCTTTCAGCCAGCTAGACCAATAGTTATTACAAGTGGTAAGGAAAGAAGAGAGAGTTTGAGTGCGAGTGTGTGCTATTGAACTTGTGTTCGTGTGTTAAGAAGTAAAATAAGAGAGTTTATATAGTAGTTCAATAGTGGAGAAAATAAGGTAAAGGAATCAATAATCAGCAATTAAGGGATCACAAAATCCAATCATACAAAAGAATCCAGCATAATCCTCCCTTAGTTAAGGGAATTTAACCAACGGTAATGATAGGGACTAATTAAGGCAAAAGGTTCAAATCAGATAAAATAAGGAGTAAATAATCAGGGGTCTAATTAAGGAAAGAATCATGTAAAAGAATCAGTAAATGTACAGTAATCAAATACGGCAAGAACGACTAATTAAGGTCGTAATCATAGAAGCATGCAAGATTAGGCATACAGATCAATCGGCCAAATTAACAACAATTTTAGAAAGAATATATCGACTCCCATAAATAAAATAGACTAAGTAAACTTTATAAACACAGAGAAGTTAGCCAGAAAATTGGTTCAAAAACCCTAATAGAGATTAGTTAGGGAAAAAATCACAGAGCAATGAATTTGAAAAAGGAAAATCGTATAATTCCAAATACAGAGTGAATCAATACGACTGGCAACATTGAAAAACTCAAAATTGAAGCAAAAAATTAGAAAATCTGAGTTTTGCATAAATAGATTAGGGTTTAAGCAGCTTTTGCATAAATCAGTCAAGAAGACTAAAGGATAATCGATTAATTATTTAAAAATTAGAAAGACCTTTAAAGACGACTTGTAATGAACCCTAGTTTAGGGAAAGTCGGAAAATTCCAAGGAAAAACATGTAGAAGTTGCTCGATTCGTCTCAGATCTATATAGATCTGAGAAGATCGGAAATAAACTAGGGTTTTTTAGAAAACATAATAGAGATGGGAACACATGACTAGAAACCATGGATTCATATCAAAAATAGGAAAGATTTCTTACTCATGGTCGAGCAAGCGACCTGAGACACGCAAGGAAATCAAAGGTGCAAACCAAACCGCCTAGGTTCCTTGAGATCCTCTCAAGGATCTAGGAAACTGATGAACCACAACAATTAGGAGGCCAGTATAGGCCTGAGATGACAAAGAAACATCATAGAATGGAGGGATAAGCCAATGACGGCGCCTGAGAACTAGGGTTTGGGTAGAGAGCGTTGAGAGAGAAGAGAGAGGGTGACGGCGGGGGGAGTGGGTGGAAATGAGAAGGTTTTGGGGTTGGGGTCATTAGGTTTAATTATGGTAGGGGGGTCTGGACCGTTGATAAAAAATGATCAACGTCCAGGGTTGGCTAAGGTATTGGGTTGGGCAGGTTAAGTTTCTGGCCTAAGGGATTGGGCCAAATCAAAAAGGGTCTTGGACTGGTCTTTTGGGTTAAATTTGTAACAAAAAGGGGCTATTTATCAAATACCCAAACAATTAAATAAAATTAATTTATAATAATAATTAACAAATTATGAAAATATTTTCATGCATAGAAGTGTTTTAAAAATATTATTCAGTATTTTAAAAATACAATGGACCAATTTTTGATAAAATAATGCAATAATGTATGCATGGGCTACAATTGCAATTGTAATCAAACAGTGCTAATCTGGCTATTTATGAAACAATTTGGACTTAATAGGCCCGTAAATAGTAATATTAAATCAAAAAATGTTTTAAAATCATTTGTGATGACATTTTGTAATTGTTTATATAAATAAAATACTGGGATAAATTAATTAAAAAATATAGAAACTATGGAAAAAAACCAATTGATGCCCATGCATAGTTTTAAAGTATATATGCATTTCAAAACTATTATAGGAAAAAATTGGGTATCAACAATAAATGGACCAAATCTCTACTAAAACGGCAATAACTAGAAAAAGTTACTAATGGCATTTGCTTTATTACAATCAAAGTGTGATGACCCAAAAGGTCATCATGTGCTAATTTAACTAAATCTGTGTTCGGATGCCCCGAAAGCCTCCGTTAATCTCACCTCGATATGCGTGCATAGCTCGGGCGTGTAGCCAGGAAGCTCTTATGTGAGAACTTGATGAAGAATGGAATTTATAATAATTAATGGAATAAAGTTGACTTTGGTAAACGGACCCGGACCCATGATTTGGCGGTCCCGAAAGGTCCGTACGGAAATATGGGACTTGGGCGTATGTCCAGAATCGATTCCGAGGACCCAAGTCCGAGAAATGAATTTTTAAAGAAAAATTGTTTTCTGAAAATAATTAAGGCTTATGAAAATGAACCTCGATGTGAAACCTATGTTGTCGGGCCCGTATTATAGTTTCGGAGCCCGGAACAGGTTCAATATTGTTATTTAAGTTATTTGTGAAATTTGGTAAGGAACGAACTTGTTTTGACCGGTTTCGGATCAAAAATGGGAAATTGAGAGTTAATGAAGTTTTGAGGATTTTCATAGAAATTGAAATTTGGTTTGGAATGTGATTTCATGTTATCGAGGTCCGAATGTGATTTCGAGACCGGGAATGGTTCCGTTATGTCATTTATGACTTGTACGCAAAATTTGATGTCATTCTGAGTCGTATAGGTCGGTCCGACGCATGTTTATATAAATCAAGAACTTGAAGTTTCTTAAGTTATGGTTTTAGGGGTTTTGGGGTGTGATTTTGAGTTTTAGCATTGTTTTGAGTGTTCCGTGGGCTCGAGCAAGTCCGTTTAATGATTTGGGACTTGTTGGTATTTTTGGACTGGGGCTCGGGTGGGCCTAGGTGACTCCCGGACCCCCAACGGGGCTAAAAACCAACTAAAACAACTGCTGGTGCAGCTGTTGCTGGTGTGACCGTAGGTGCGGTTGCCCAGCCGCAGGTGCGGGATCGCTCCTGCGGTCCCAGCCTCGCAGGTGCGGTTCTTTTTCCGCAGGTGCGAACCCAGCTCCTACGGCCCTTTTCCGCATGTGCGGCCATTTCTTCACAGGTGCGGGACCGCAGGTGCGTTCCCAGGGTCGCAAGTGCGGAAACCCCTGTAGGCAGCCTTTATTTAAGTGTCAAAACTCGAGTTTCCTTCATTTACACCCATTCCAACCTCCATTGAAGAGTCCTAAGATCTTGAGAAACCATTCCTCGACCCATTTCTAGTAAAGGTAAGTAATGTCACTCTATTTTACTAGTTTAATTCATGTATTGTCAAGGGGATTAACTACTAAATCTTAGAAAAATCTAGGTTTTGAGTAGTAGATGTGATTTTTGGGAATTTGATGAACTATCCAATTAATGCTATGAATTCAAGTAGAAACTTCAGATTAATGATCCTTAGGCTATGGGTGAGTGATTTCTCCGAGAATATTCGGGATTCGAGCATGCGGGCCTGGGGTCGAATTTTAGTATTTTTGGAAGAATAGTAGAAAAATGTATAATTAGGCTTTGGAATTGGTTATTGAGTAATTATTGATGTTAATAAATCCATTATGTCTAGATATTATCGATTCGGAGTTGGATTCGAGAGGAAAGACAGTATTAGAGGCTTGAATTGCGATTCTTGGAGACGAGGTAAGTGTCTTACCTAACTTTGGTGAGGGAATATGTATTGTGTGCTATGTGTTTATCATTTTCATTGCATAAGTGAGGTGACGAGTACCTATGCATTATGTGTCAAGCATGTCGTAAGTCTATTTTGATGAAATTCTTGTTATTACTTCCATATTCATTGTATTATGAAAATTGTTTCTACTTGGCAGTTGATTGTTTGTTGAAAATCCTTGTTGATAAATTTGTGATATGATGGTTCGATTGAGGACCCAATTTGTTAAGAGATATAATTGAAAGGATTGGTTATATCTGAGACCCTTGCCGGGCAATTGTTATGATATTGACTGATATTCTCCCTTTGATGGGTGATTATGATGTGTATTTCCACTATGATACATTCCTTGCCATTTGAGATTTGTCAATGTTTTGGTGAGGAAGAGTGTAAAGCACGAAGGGTGATGCAGTGCCATGATTTATATTGATTACGTCATAAAATGCATAGTGAGGAAGAGAGTAAAAACATGAAGGTTGATGTCGTGCCATGATTCGCATTGATTAAAAGCACGAAGGTTGATGCCGTGCCATGATTTATATTGCCTCACATTATACATTGCATTGTTAGGAAGAGAGTAAAAGCACGAAGGGTGTGTCGTGCCATGATTTATATTATCTTATACCATACATCGCATTGTGAGGAAGAGAGTAAAAGCACGAAGGGTGATGTCGTGCCATTACATACATTGCTCGCATTTATACTTGTTACGTTAGCATCCTTGTTAATTTGCTCTCTTGCTTTCTCCTATGTTTTAATCAATTGTTCTTATCTCTCACTTGTTACCCCCATTAACTGCTCCAGTATCCCATACTTATCTGGTTATTCCTGTGTTTGTCTATGATATATCTTGTAGAACTGTACAGGCAGATTATCGTTGTCAGGTCTAGCCTCGTCACTACTTCGGCCGAGGTTAGGCTCAGCACTTACTCAGTACATGGGGTCGGTTGTACTGATGCTACACCTGCACTTCTTATTGTTGTGCAGATCCCGATGTCGGACCATGTGGACTTCGCTATAGGGAGTATCATACAGTCCACCTCAGAGATTCCAAGGTAGACCCGCAGACGTTCGTGGGCCTTGGCGTCTCCTCTATCTCCATTTCCCTATTCTGTCTTACATTTATCGTAGTCTTTTTGAGACACTTCATGTATTTTTCTTTCGACTTTGTATTTAGCACTCTGTTAGCATGTCTGTGAGTAGTGACTCCAGGTTTTGGGAATTTTTGCAACGTATTGTATTTTGTTACCTTCGCCTAGTTTGGAAATTTGTCTACTTTCATGTTATGAATTATAATCTGTTCTAGTAAATGCTATTATTTCCGTGATGATATGTTAGAGTAGTTTTCCACATTGGCTTGTCTAGCGGGT
This sequence comes from Nicotiana undulata, assembly GCA_005239495.1. Lineage (NCBI taxonomy): Eukaryota > Viridiplantae > Streptophyta > Magnoliopsida > Solanales > Solanaceae > Nicotiana > Nicotiana undulata. Next base: position 69,644 of record ML254254.1, on the reverse strand, counting down.
TCATCGTTAGACGCAGTCACGGCCTGAACGTGGGATTTCGGGTCGTGACAAGTTGGTATCATAGCACTAGGTTGCTTAGGTCTCACAACTCACGGACAAACTTGGTAGAGTCTGTACTTATCCCCCAAAGGCTGCAAAGTTAGGAATAGCTTCATATCTTTCATTCTCTGTTGTGCCATTTAAATTCTAAATACTAATTGAGTCTCTATCCTACTCTCTCGCAGATGGCAAGGACGCGTGCTTCCTCATCGACCGATCGGCAACATGATCCTTCTATTGCAGCTCCTACGAGGGGTCGAGGCCGAGGCAGATCTAGAGTAGCAGCTCCAGTTGAGGACCCACAGGTAGACTTTGCCGGTGAGGTTCCTACTCAGACAGTCCCAGTTGGACCAGCTCAGGTCCCAGAGGGGTTCATTGCTACCCCGGTGCTTCAGGACGCTCTAGTCCACTTGGTGGGACTTATGGAGAGTGTAGCTAAGGCCGGTTTTCTTCCTACTGCACCAGCTGGTTCTCAGGCTGGGGGAGGGACCCAGACTCCTGTTATTCATACCCTAGAGTAGGTTGCCACTCAATTTCAGACTCCAGCACCTCAGACAGCTGGGGTGGCTCAGCCGGGTATTGTGGCACCGGCAGCCGAGGGTACAGCTATGTCAGTAGATGCTCTATGGAGACTGGACAGGTTCACCAAGTTATTCACTGCTAATTTTACTGGTGCGCCATCAGAGGACCCCCAGGATTATTTGGACAGCTGTCATGAAGTTCTTCGGAACATGGGCATAGTGGAGTCCAATGGAGTTGGCTTTGCTACCTTTCGGTTATCTGGCGCAGCAAAGACTTGGTGGAGGGATTATTGCTTGACCAGACCAGTTGGGTCTGCACCTTTGACTTGGATTCAATTCTCAAAGGTATTCTTGGGGAAGTTCCTTCCCATTACTCAGAAAGAGGATCTTCGAAGGCGGTTTGAGCGTCTCCAGCAAGGTTCTATGACAATCACTCAGTACGAGACTAGGTTTATCACCTTAGCCAGGCATGCATTGATGATACTTCCTACTGATCGGGAGAGGGTTTAGAGATTTATTGAGGGTTTGACCCAGCCTATCAGACTACAGATGGCTAGCGAGTCAGGTACTGATATTTCCTTCCACGATGCGGCCGATGTGGCCAGGAGGATTGAGATGATTTTATCACAGAGTGGTGGTCAGGGGGATGACAAGAGGCCTCGTCACTTTGGTAGATTAAGTGGAGCCTCATCTGGAGGCAGGGATTCTTTCGGCAGAGGTCACCTTTTCAGTCAGCACTTCAGGTATCTCACCGCGCACCGCCAGCTCCTATTAGTGCACCACCAGCACCTATCGGTGCATAGCTGCTTTAGAGTTACTACGGTGGTTATCAGGGTCGTCCGGGGCAGTTCTAGAGTCCTCAGTCATATCAGCAAAGGCTGTGTCATTCTTGTGGTGTTCCGGGGCACATTGCGAGGTATTGCCCCGGGTTTCAGGTAGTTATTAGTATCAGGGTTTGTCCATACCTCCTTTTCGCCCCCGGTGAGGGTAATCAGGGAGTTTTTCCAATTAAAGTGACAATAATCAAAATGGGATTATTTATTTAATCAGAGTCGCCACTTGGGATAATTTATGATGTCCCAAGTCACCGGTTTATTTTAAATCCCAAATCGAGGAAGTTTTGACTTTGTTTATATTGTCTGCGAACCAGAAATCCAGGTAACCTGGGAGAAGGTGTTAGGCACTCCCAAATTCCGTGGTTCTATCACGGTCGCTTAGTGATTCATACTTGGCTTAAATTATCTAATTACTCATTTTTAGGACCTATGTGTATTTTACCTTTTACCGCTTTTAAGAAAATATCCGGAGACGAGTCACGCGTACGTGTACTCATTTTATTTAATGCGCTTAAAATCATGTCACGCGTACGTGTACATAATTAATATCCCTCAATATTAACATTATTTGGCAAAAGTCACGCGAACGTGTACCTTAATTTTATTTTGGAAAACGACGCTTAAACCGTGTCACGCGTACGTGTACACAATTTGTCACGCTTAATTATTTAAGAAAAAATTTGTCAAAAGTCGCGCGAACGCGTACCTTGATTTTTATTTTATAAACGACGCTTAAATCGTGTCACGCATACGTGTACACAATTTAGTTATTCACATTTAGAGATGTTTATCACCCACTACTACATCTGCTACACGTTTTGATGTCCATTAAATTGTAAAATATGGTCAAACTTACAGTTTGTTACCTTAATGGTCTGATATTAAAACTATTGATCAACTAGTTTTTAGTAAATTTCAGCAAAAAAAACTGAATCTTAATTTCACTTGAAACCCCAAACAATATACCCATAAACAACTGTAATTTCCAGGTTCTCAAAAAAAAAAACATTTGAACTTTTATTGAAGAAAATAAGATAGCAACAACTCCAAACCATAATTTCATGAAACAAAGAACTAATCAAATTCGGAGATCAAGCTCAATAAATCGTACTAAAATGTCACGCCATCAAATAATTACATAGAAACCGATTAACACAGCCAATGGATGGAACAAACAGTGAAGAGGAGAAAAAGAGGAACTTTTTTATATATTATCCGAGTTGGAATTACAGGAAGCTTAACAAACGGACAGATCGGAGCGTTTGCCGGTGACAGCAAGCGGAACCAGCGACCGGAGACCTCAAGCCAAAAGCTTCAAACGGATCTCACACGACCTCCATTTTTGAAACCAGACTATTGACTCGAACAAAAGAAAAGACGAGACCTTAATGTGACCTGAACGGATTTCAGTTACTGTTTGTTTTTTTTAGGGTGAGTTCGACGGAGAGGGAGGAGCAGTAGCCTTCGTCTGCGGGGGTGCTGCTGCCGGCGGCGATGGTTAGTGAAAGGAGATGGCTGCTGGTTTACTAGTAGGTAAACGGCGGCTGTGAAGTGAGGCAGGAGCGATTGGTTGGTTGTTCTCTTCTTAGGGTTAGAAACCGTTTGGCGTTTTGATGAAGGGAGGAGGTATTTAGGTTTGGTTATGTTGGTGGCGTTGGAGATGGGTGGGGTGGAGGTCCGCGAGCGGAGACTCTTATGGTGTGTGAGATAGCGGCGGCGGGAGGGTGAAGGAGATGAAGGGTTTTCTGCTATGTTTTTCTGTGTCCCCCCCCCCCCTCAAGGGAGTCTATTCGGGTGTGTTATAAGAAGAGTATAGGTTTTAGGGTTAGGTTAGTGGATATTGGGCTAAGGAGAATGGGCTTGGGAATTGGGTTGGGTCCAGGTCTTGTTGGATTTTAGTTTTGGGCTAGGAAGACTAAAAGAAAAGATATAATGTGTTTATAAAAATAAAAAAAAACTTACTTTTAATTAATTAAAATATACTACTAAAATAAAACTAAATATTAAAAGTGAAAATATTTTTGTAATTTTCATTTTTGTGCTTAAAATAAAGTAAAAGAGATATTAGGCCTAAACAAAATATTTAAACGCTAAAAAGTATAATATCTCGGGGAGGGTCAAAACTCACGCGTCTACAGTTGCCCCTCTTTGATTGGAAACACGAAGTGTTTTCAGACAAAGAACGACTAGACAAGTTTTTTGACCCGACCCTTATTTAAAGAGACCTAAAACTAAAGAAAGAATAATGTGATTGAGCCCTGGTATCTGAGCTGCCTACATATCCTTGGCTATAAAGGAATCAGGCCACGTGTAGTTCATAGGTAGGAAGAGTGACGGAGGAGGATACCGAGGTGGAGTGTCGAGTGAGGTGCCGTTTCGTCAAGGTTCCGTTCCGAGGTCCTGTTATTACATCAAAATCAAAAAATGAAAAAAGACTAACTAAGCCTATCAGCAATGAGTTACAAGATTCCTATCTATAAGTCTTCTGAATCTTGATCTTGAGTCTTGAATGGTTTTCATGCAGACTCTAGATTTGAACCTTGACGCTTGCTAGCTGCATGTGCTACTTCAATCTTTTTTTTTTTGGTTTTTTTTTCTTTTATTCTGGATTAAGACTACTTCTGCTGGTCATCTATTGTCGACTCGCATCCTTGTCGCGAGCTTTTGCTACCTCTAACTTGAATTGAATTCTAAAATGACTTCCCTTGTTCTCTAGGTGGGCGCCTGCTACTGACTTGAACTTTGAAAAAAACTTTGAAATGAATTCCCTCATTCTCCAGGTGGGCGCCTGATGACTTAACTTGAAATAATTCCCTCGTTCTCCAGATGGGCGCCTGCTACTGCCTTGAACTTTGAAAAAAACTTTGAAATGAATTCCATCATTCTCCAGGCGGGCGCCTGATTGCCAAAACTTGAAACTGTATTCCCTTGTTCTCCAGGTGGGCGCCTGATTGCCAAAACTCGAACTGTATTCCCTTGTTTTCCAGGTGGGCGCCTGATTTCCACAACTTGAGCTGCATTCCCTTATTCTCCAGGTGGGCGCCTGATTGCCAAAAACTTGAACTGTTTTCCCTTGTTCTCCAGGTGGGCGCTTGATTGCCAAAACTTTGAACTGTATTCCCTTGTTCTCCAGGTGGGCGCCTGATTTCCAAAACTTTGAACTGTATTCCCTTGTTCTCCAGGTGGGCGTCTGATTGCCAAAACTTGAAACTGTATTCCCTTGTTCTCCAGGTGGGCGCCTGATTGCCAAAAACTTGAATTGTATTCCCTTGTTCTCCAGGTGGGTGCCTGATTACAACAACTTGAAACTGTATTCCTTCGTTCTCCAGGTGGGTGCCTGATTACAACAAACAGACAAACAAAGAAACTTGCTGGCCCAATTTTGTATCTGGGCACACCTGTGAATGTTAATCGAATCATGTTACCCAAAATCTCTAAGAATTTAAACTAAATCCTATTATCCAGGAGGGTCCTGAAAATTTCAAATTGAATCTCATCTTAAGAATGAAAACTTTAAAGCCAACTATAATTCCTCAAAGTAGAGCTTATGCTAGATCTTGTTACTCATGGATATTTTGAATTTTAACTAAGTCTCATTGTCCAGGAGGGTCCTGAGAACTTCAAATTAAATCTCATTATCCAGGCTGGTCCTGAGAACTTGAAAACTAAATCCCATTATCTAGGAGGGTCCTGAGAGCTTAAAATTAATCCTTGAAAATTTGAAATCAAATCCCATTATCTAGGAGGGTCCTGAGAACTTAGAATGTACTTACCTGAGCCAGGCTCTCTTCCTGGAGGATCTCTGTAGAAAGAACAAAATTCCTTGCCCCTGAATCATGCTTTCCTCATGAAGGGTCCCTGCAAATCAGAAAAATTTTCTGGCCCCTGTTTTAATCAAAGAAAACTTTATCAGTTTGAAAAATGTGGTGGTTAGTTTGTGGCATTCTTGCTGAGGATGGCCTTCCCACTGCCGCGCTTTGTTCTAACTGGCTGCTTTGAACTTGGCCAAGAATTTGTTCGACTTTCTAACTGAATCTCAACCACATGACCCTGAAAGAACCGAATGACCTGTACTCAAACCGTTGTTTTACATTTCTGTCCTTCCCATTTGAAACCCATGCATCTTCCACAACATTCACAAACCACTCGACCATTTGAACTTTCACTAATACCTTATTTCCCCTTTTTGCATTGTGCTATTTTTGGTATGCTTTGGCCGCACTTTGCTTCGTGCAATTTCGGAAGCTGGTAGTAAGCTTTGGAATCCTTCTTTTACTTGCTTAAACACTGCTGACATTGGTAAAGCCTTAAAGAAAATTATCCCAAAAGAAATGAAATGCAATGACTTGGAGAATTAGGAATAAAGAAGAAAATTCGAAACAGGATGACTATTTGTGGGAGAAAAAGGAAAAGCGACTTATCTAGGTGAGGCACTGGCACCAATGATCATGACATGTATTTCGGATTAATCAGCCCAGCCTGTTCAACCAATCAACTTTCAGTTGTCATATCTCATGCCCGGGACCTCCATAACCCAATCTCTTCGCCAAGTCGCTGACCTTGTTCGGTTTGCGGTGCCCTGAAGGGTTTTCACCAACAGACCTCTCTCATTTGTTCATCTCTCAACTCATTGTTTCCCTACGGTGCCCGTGAAGGTTTTCACCGATAAGACTCTCATTTTAATTTATCTCAGCTTACCATCGCCCTACGGTGCCCGTGAAGGTTTTCACCAATAAAACTCTCTCATTTTTCATTTCTCTCAGCTTTCCATCACCTTACGGTTCCCCTGAGGGTTTTCACCAATAAGACTCTCTTATTTATTTGTCTTCCTTTGTACGGCACGGAGTGTTGCCCCTGGTGTGAATCATATCTCTGCCTCGCTTGACTTGGCACTCTCAAACATTGGTCGGAAGGTCTTTCTTTGGACCGTAATGCAGGCTTTTGGATGGGGTTAGAAAGAAAGGATAAAGGCTCAAAACAAATTGAGTGGGTTCACAATTACAACTTTTAGAATCAGATCTTTTATATAGCCACAACTTCTGCCCCAGTTTCTTTGTCTGGGGCTTTTGAATTTTTATTTGGATGGGACCGAACCGTGAGGCTTCCTACGTATCCTTAAAAGGAATCAGGTCGAACGTAGTTCATGTATAGGAGTTGATTTGTTGTTGTTACTTTCCTCTTTTCCTCTTTTTCTCTTCTTTCTCTCTTTCTTTTCTTTTCTTTTTTTTCCCACTATTTTTCATTCTTTTCTTTCTCTTTTCTCTTATCTTTTCCTCTTTTCCTTCTTTATTTACCTTTTGCGTCTGTATTTCTGAACGTTGCTACTGATTCCAAAAGAGAGGTATGAAAGAAAATATATAAGGCTTAAAGGGGTAACAAAGGGTAAAGTGTTTAGATAGCAGAATAAAATGCCTTCGTCATTCCAATCTTCAAAACATGCCAAGTACAAACAAACACAATTTAAACCAAAGAAATCACACATAATATCTTTTGACTGCATCAGAATTGATAGCCGTATCTACACATTTGCCTTCTATATCTGTTAAATACAAAGTACCATTGGACAACACTCTCGTTACGATGAACGTCCCTTGCTAATTTGGGGGGAACTTGCCTTTTGCTTCAGCCTGATGTGGAAGAATGCATTTCAACACTGACTGATCTACCACAAAATATTTGAGACACACTCCCTTGTTGTATGCTCTCATCAACCTCTTGATTTCCCAGACTAATCGCCTCAGTTTCACTGCATTCAAGCTCCAGGTTATCTTAGAATACGTGAACCTTTACTTGTTTCCTCATATGCATCCTTTATCACATTCAAAACCGTGTTTTATTATTCCATGATTAGATTGGCTTTCAAGATCTGGCTAAAAACTCCGCACGCATGTCATGTCATTAGAACTGGCCTGAAGAGAACTATATACAAGAAAAGAACTAAACAGAGATTGCAAATAGCAAAAACAAAATTTCATTTGACCGAAGGATGGCAGGGTTTGAACGATACCGAAACAAACCTAGATGACAGACTCAGAGACACAAAACTAACTAACAAGACCCTTAAAGATAAGCAAAAGAGGACAGAAGGATTTGAATCACCAAAACAAACAAGTTAAAATCTGGATTACAACCCCGAAATAACCAGATAGCATAAAAGATGTCAAAATGAACTGCCAAGACTCCTTCCCGACTAGGAAATGTGGTGCTTTCTAATTACAAAGCTCGAGATCTTATCCACTGAGTTGCACATCCAAATTACTAGGACCCTCACCCACTTCAATCACATTGCCTTAACCAAGTGGCTCATTGACTCATTTGAGGTGGTTTTGGGGGGTGGAGTGTGAAAAGGTTGTGGGGAGATATCAGCAGCAGTAGGAATCTGGATTTGTGACAATGGCGGAATGGTGACAAAGCTTTCAGAGTAGCTAGCAGGGTACAATGACGGAGGACACCCACTAATCCAGGCTTGGTATATTTCGGCCATATGTCCCTTCAACTTTAGGATCTCTTCTTTCAACTCAGATTTTGATTCAACAATCCCCTTGGGCGGGTCAACAACACATGTGTCCAAGTTTTTGCCAGTCATGGCTACCTCGCTATTTGACCTTGTATTGTACGGATGACTCGCCACAAACTAACCACCCTCTGTTATGATAACAATTAAAATACCACAGAGGAGCAAAACAAATCCAACATGTTAGCGTTAGGGAATTTATCAGATAAAAACATCACGTTGTGTGTAATGCACCTAGCAGCAATTAATGGTTCATGAATGGCTTTGAGGGTCACAAGGTCATTTGGCATCATCCCAATTTTGTTTATTTCAGCCTCCTCTTTTCTTTCATTTCTAGCACTTCTTGACTTTCTCATTTTCCTTCCTCTTTTTTCTTTCTAATTATCATTAATTTCTTTCTCTCGCCCCACGTCCCACAAATTCATTTCCTTTTTTTTTTCTTTTTCTCTTTTTTTTTTTTGATAATTTTTTTAATGAATTGATTTGATCGAACCCTTTGTAGGTTGCCTACGTATCATGTTCCGCATGAATCAGACCAAGCGTAGTTCTAGAAAAGTAATGAACAAATAAACTAAGGAAAAAAAACAAAATCCTTTTTGGATTTTTCATTTGTAACTCTTTTTTTTTTGGTATTTCAAATATAAAACATGAAATATTATAACAAAAGACTCGACAATCTTAACTAGACTGACAAACTCGATACTACTGTACAAGACTAAAAATTAAAAGACAACATAAAATAGACTCAAAAATAAAAACTTTCTTCAAGCAGCTCTTGTATGCATGATCTTGACTAAAATGGTCCTGGGTATCTGTCATGCTCAAACTCTAACAAATAGATCCATACCTGAATGGGAAGAATAAGATCAAATAGAGTTAGTGATTCAAGACACGTGTGAGACCACAATACTTCCAATCGAGCCATGAAAACATGATTGGGTTATTTTTTGTAAAAGTGGCTAGTCATGCAAATTCAACATGGATAGACCTTAGAATTGAGAGGACATCTTGTTGTACACTTCGCGCTCTAAGACATATGTTATTAAGACACTTTGAAAAAAACTAGCTCTATTTTGCAAAAACGGCCTACGTGGCCAAATATGGCTAAACTTGCAAGATTTGACTAAGACCCGCGAAGCCAAGAACCTAAGACTCACTAAGAATACCGGAACCTATGTGGGTTGCCTACGTATCGCGCCCCGAAATACGAGAATCAGGTTTGCGTAGTTCAGGCAGATTGGATACGAAAGATAATTCAAAAAATGAATTTGGAAAAAACACATTTTGTCTTTTTGAAAAATGATGAAACATGTAATTTTTGGATGTTCTTTTCTCTTTTTTTTTTATTGATTTTTGAAAAAAAGATGGGAAAGTGCAAAATCTTTTTGGATTTTTATTTTCTCTTTTTTTCTATTTTTGGAAAATGATGAAAAAGTGTAAAATCTTTTTTTTTTGATTTTTCATTTCCATTTCCATTTTTTTTCCTGAAAGAAAATAAATAAAAATAAATAAATTTGCGAAAGAAAAATATAATTAGACCCTACTTGCTTCATTTCACACTTAACCCTCTTTTCTTTCTCATTTGCCCTCAACCATTATTGGTCCGCCAAATGACACCTTTTACCCTCGAGGAATACAACATGTAGCACATAAAATACATCAAATGGTCTTTTATTTTTGGGTACACCTGTCCTAGACGGACCTAACACCTGTGTTGAGTCCCCTAAGTCAAATGCACGTGATGCAAATAATCGTTCCTATTAAGGATCTGGCATGGGGTTTTGTTATTCTAGGTTTAAACCTGGGGTTGTGTTCTAGACCTGGGTACCCGAGCGGACAGCTGGAGCCGAGGTGGGGGCAACGTACCGGGAGCACGAAAGTCTACTCGGCCTTGTTGTTGGTCCATCCTCGTTCTTATTTGGTACGACCTCTAACAGAAAAGCGGGCCATGCGAACGTGTGCGCCATTTTTTTTAGAAGAATCAAAAGGGTGGCGTAAGGAAGCAATTTAAAAACGGATCAAATAATATTAAAGCGGTAAATGAATGGCAATTATCACATTAGGCCCACAAAATACAGTAATATCACAATCAATGAAGCCAAGTAAAAACACATAAAAAAGCTCGAATTCTTGAACCCTGAACCAGAGATTCTGGGTTCTTGTCCCCAGCAGAGTCGCCAGAGCTATCACACCTCCTTTTCACCCCCGGTGAGGGTAATAAGGGAGTTTTTCCAATTAAAGTGACAATAATCGAAATGGGATTATTTATTTAATCAGAGTCGCCACTTGGGATAATTTATGGTGTCCCAAGTCACCGGTTTATTTTAAATCCCAAATCGAGGAAGTTTTGACTTTGTTAATATTGTCTGCGAACTAGAAATCAGGGTAAGGAATTCTGTTACCCCGGGAGAAGGTGTTAGGCACTCCCAAATTCCGTGGTTCTAGCACGGTCGCTTAGTGATTCATACTTGGCTTAAATTATCTAATTACTCATTTTTAGGACCTATGTGTATTTTACCTTTTACCGCTTTTAAGAAAATATCCGGAGACGAGTCACACGTACGTGTACTCATTTTATTTAATGCGCTAATAATCATGTCACACGTACGTGTACATAATCAATAGCCCTCAATATTAACATTATTTAGCCAAAGTCACGCGAACGTGTACCTTGATTTTATTTTTGGAAAACGGCGCTTAAACCGTGTCACGCGTACGTGTACACAATTTGTCACGCTTAATTATTTAAGAAAACAATTGTCCATAGTCGCGTGAACGCGTACCTTGTTTTTTATTATATAAACGGCGCTTAAATCGTTTCACGCATACGTGCACACAATTTAGTTATTCACATTTAGAGATGTTTATCACCCACTACTATGTCTGCTACACGTTTTGATGTCCATTAAATTGTAAAATATGGTCCAACTTACAGTTTGTTACCTTAATGGTCTGATATTAAAACTATTGATCAACTAGTTTTTAGTAAATTTCAGCAAAAAAAACTGAATCTTAATTTCACTTGAAACCCCAAACAATATACCCATAAACAACTGTAATTTCCAGGTTCTCAAAAAAAGCATTTGAACTTTTATTGAAGAAAATAAGATAGCAACAACTCCAAACCATAATTTCATGAAACAAGGAACTAATCAAATTCGGAGATCAAGCTCAATAAATCATACTAAAATGTCACGCCATTAAATAATTACATAGAAACCGATTAACACAGTCAATGGATGGAACAAACAGTTAAGAGGAGAAAAAGAGGACCTTTTATATATATTATCCGAGTTGGAATTACAGGAAACTTAACAAACGGACAGATCGGAGCGTTTGCCGGCGACAGCAAGCGGAACCAGCGATCGGAGACCTCAAGCCAAAAGCTTCGAACGGATCTCACATGACCTCCATTTTTTAAACAGGACTATTGACTCGAACAAAAGAAACGACGAGACCTTAATGTGACCTGAACGGATTTCAGTTGATGTTCAATTTTTTAGGGTGAGTACGACGGAGAGGGAGGAGCAGTAGCCTTCGTCTACGGGGGTGCTGCTGCCGGCGGCGATGGTTAGAGAAAGGAGATGGTTGCTGGTTTACTAGTAGGTAAACGACGGCTATGAAGTGAGGGAGGAGAGACTGGTTGGTTGTTCACTTCTTAGGGTTAGCAACCGTTTTGATTTTTGATGAAGGGAGGAGGTCTTTAGGTTTGGTTATGTTGGTGGCGTTGGAGATGGGTGGGGTGGAGGTCCGGCAACGGTGACTCTTGTGGTGTGTGAGATAGCGGTGGAGGGAGGGTGAAGGAGATGAAGGGTTCTCTTAGGGTTTTCTGCTATGTTTTTCTGTGCCCCCCCCCCCTCCCAAGGGAGTCTATTCGGGTGTGTTATAAGAAGACTATAGGTTTTAGGGTTAGGTTAGTGGGTATTGGGCTAAGGAGAATGGGCTTGGGAATTGGGTTGGGTCCAGGTCTTGTTGGATTTTAGTTTTGGGCTAGGAAGACTAAAACAAAAGATATAATGTGTTTATAAAATAAAAATAAGAACTTACTCTTAATTAATTAAAATATACTACTAAAATAAAACTAAATATTAAAAGTGAAAATATTCTTGTAATTTTTTATTTTTGTGCTTAAAATAAAGTAAAAGAGATATTAGGCCTAAACAAAATATTTAAACACTAAAAAGTATAATATCTCGGGGAGGGTCAAAAATCACGCGTCTGCAGGGTTCTCGCGTCGTGGTCCCCGCCGCAGGTGCACCCCCACCTCATCAGCCCGCTCGGCGTGGTGGTCGTGGTGCCAGAGGTGGAAGTCAGACTCATAGAGGTGGAGCACAGGCCACGAGGGCCAGGGGTCAGGTCGCAGTAGGTCGACCCAGAGATGTTCACATTGGAGGGGCTCCGCCCCGTTGTTATGCTATGCCTGCCAGGCCCAAGGCTGAGGCCTCCGATGCAGTCATTACAGGTATGGTTTCAGTTTGCAGTAGAGATGCTTCGGTTTTATTTGATCTTGGTTCTACATTCTCCTATGTGTCGTCATATTTTGCTCCTTATCTGATTATGCCCCGTGATTCGCTGAGTACCCTTGCGTATGTATCTACACTGGTGGGTGATTCTATTATGGTAGATTGAATCTACCGTTCTTGCTTAGTTGTTATTGGTGGTTTGGAGACTCGAGAAGATTTATTGCTTCTTGATATGGTGGACTTTGATGTTATATTTGGGATGGATTGGCTATCTCCCTATCATGCTATTCTGGACTGTCATGCCAAGACAGTACCTTGGCCTTGCCAGGTGTGCCTCGTTTGGAGTGGAGAGGGACTCCTATCCATTCTTCTGGCAGAGTTATTTCTTATATGAAGGCTCGGCGTATGGTCGAGAAGGGTTGTTTGACCTATTTGGCCTATGTTCGTGATTCTAGTGTTGAGGTTCCTTCTATGGAGTCCGTGCATGTGGTTCGTGAGTTCCCAGAGGTTTTCCCTGCTGACCTGTCGGGTATGCCACCTGACAGGGACATCGACTTTAGTATCGAGGTGGCTCAGGGCACTCAGCCCATTTCTATTCCGCCATACCGTATGGCCCCACCAGAGTTGAAGGAATTGAAGGACCAGTTGCAGGACTTGTTGGATAAAGTCTTCATTAGGCCTAGTGTTTCTCCTTGGGTGCTCCAATGTTGTTCGTTAAGAAGAAAGACGGCTCAATGAGGATGTGTATCTACTACCGACAGTTGAATAAGGTTACTATTAAGAACAAGTATCCTTTGCCAAGGATTGATGACTTATTTGATCAGCTTCAGGGTGCTACGGTATTCTCTAAGATAGACTTAAGATCTGGTTACCATCAGCTGAGGATCATGGCGTTTGATGTTCCTAATACGGCTTTTCGCACTCGTTATGGGCATTATGAGTTTTTGGTTATGTCGTTTGGGTTGACAAATGCCCCCGCTGCTTTTATGGAGTTGATGAACCGGGTATTCAGGCCTTATTTGGAATCGTTCGTGATTGTGTTTATTGATGATATATTGATTTACTCTCGCAGCCGAGAGGAGCATGAGCAGCACCTTAGAGTCGTCCTCCAGACTCTAAGAAATAGCCAGTTGTATGCCAAATTTTCTAAGTGTGAGTTCTGGTTGAGTTCGGTGGCATTTATAGGCCATGTTGTGTCTGCAGAAGGTATTCAGGTGGATTCTAAGAAGATTTCGGCAGTCAGAGACTGGCCTAGTCCCACTTCAGCTACATAGATTCGGAGTTTCTTGGGCTTAGCAGGTTATTATCGCCGATTTGTGGAGGGTTTTTCATCTATCGCAGTCCCGATGACCAGGTTGACCCAGAAGGGTGCCTAGTTCGGATGGTCGGATGAGTGTGAGGCGAGCTTTCAGAAGCTCAAGACAGCCTTGACCACGACACCAGTGTTAGTTTTTCCCACAGGTTCAGGGCCGTATACCGTGTATTGTGATGCTTCACGTGTTGGGCTTGGTGTAGTGTTGATGCAGGATAGCAAAGTCATAGCCTATGCTTCTCGCCAGTTGAAGGTTCATGAGAAGAACTATCCAGTTCATGATCTGGAGCTTGCAGCTATTGTTCATGCATTGAAGATTTGGAGGCATTACTTGTATGGTGTGCCTTGTGAGGTGTTTATGGATCACAAGAGTTTGCAGTACTTATTTAAGCAAAAGGAGTTGAACATGAGGCAGAGAAGGTGGTTGCAGTTGTTGAAGGATATTACTATTCTCTATCATACAGGGAAGGCCAATGTGGTGGCCGATGCTTTGAGCCGGAAGTCAGTTAGCATGGGTAGTCTTGCCTATTTATCAGTTGGAGAGCGACCTCTTGGTTTGGATGTTTAGGCGTTAGCCAACTGATTTGTGAGATTAGAGGTTTCTGAGGGTGGCAGTGTTTTGGCCCATACCGTCGCTCGTTCTTCATTGTATGATCGTATTCGTGTCAGGCAGTATGATGATCGTCATTTATGTGTTCTTAGAGATACAGTCCGGCACGGAGGTTCCAAGCAGGTTACGGTTGATGATGAGGGAGTTCTACGGATGCAGGGATGTATTTGTGTACCTGATGTTGATGGTATTCGTGAGTTTATACTACAGGAGGCCCATAGTTCTCGGTATTCCAGTCATCCGGGCGCCGCAAAGATGTACCAGGATTTGCGACAACATTATTGGTGGCGGAGGATGAAGAAGGATATTGTAGCTTATGTAGCTCGGTGCTTGAGCTGTCAGCAGGTTAAGTACGAGCACCAGAGACCCGGTGGTTTGATGCAGCAGATTCAGCTTCCTGAGTGGAAGTGGAAGCGTATCACCATGGACTTTGTAGTTGGGATCCCGCGAACTCAGAGGATGTTTGATGCGGTTTGTGTTGTGGTGGATAGGCTGACCAAGTCAGCGTATTTCATTCTGGTATCAGTTTCATATTCAGCGGAGAAGTTGGCAAAGATATATATATGAGAGAGATTGTTCGATTGCATGGCGTGCCCTTATCCATTATATCAGACAGAGGTACTAAGTTTACCTCCCATTTTTGGAGAGTTTTTCAGCGAGAGTTGGGTACACAGATTGAGCTGAGCACAACATTTCATCCTCAGACGGACAGACAGTCCAAGCACACTATTCATATCTTGGAGGATATGTTGCGGGCTTGTGTTATTGATTTTGGTGGTTCATGGGACTAGTTCTTGCCTTTAGCTGAATTTGCCTACAACAACAGCT
Organism: Nicotiana undulata; assembly: GCA_005239495.1. Taxonomy (NCBI): domain Eukaryota; kingdom Viridiplantae; phylum Streptophyta; class Magnoliopsida; order Solanales; family Solanaceae; genus Nicotiana; species Nicotiana undulata. The sequence continues at coordinate 54,521 of ML254254.1, read as the reverse complement.
ATTAGTCGAGCATTCAGATGGCTCCGTATGAGGCGTTGTATGGTAGACGGTATCGGTCTCCAGTTGGATGGTTCGAGCTGGGAGAGGCTAGATTGTTGGGTTCTGAGCTAGTTCAGGATGCCTTGGACAAGGTGAAGGTTATTCAGGATAGGCTTCATACGACTCAGTCCAGGCAGAAGAGCTATGCGGATCGCACAGTTCGAGATTTGGCATTCATGATAGGAGATCGGGTATTTCTTCGAGTGTCACCTATGAAGGGCATGATGAGGTTCGGGAAGAAGGGAAAGTTCAGCCCTAGGTACATTGGTCCATTTGAGATATTGGATAAGGTAGGGGAGGTGGCCTACAGACTTGCCTTGCAATCGAGTTTATCAGTCGTGCACCCGGTGTTTCATGTGTCTATGCTCCGGAGGTATCTTGCGGATCCATCTCATGTACTTGATTTCAGCGGTGTCCAGTTGGACAAGGATTTATCGTATGAGGAGGAGCCAGTAGCCATATTAGCTCGGCAGGTTCGTCAGTTGAGATCGAAAAGTTATCCTTTGGTTCGTGTTCAGTGGAGAGGTTAGCCTATTGAGGCAGTGATATGGGAGTCCGAGTCCGATATGCGGAGCCGATATCCCCACCTTTTCCCAGATTCAGGTACCCTTATTTGTCCGTTCGAGGACGAACGTTTGTTTTAGAGGTGGAGATTGTGATGACCAAAAAGGTCATCCTGTGCTAATTTAACTAAATCTGTGTTCCGAGTTCCCGAAAGCCTTCGTTAATCTCACCTCGATATGCGTGTGTAGCCCGGGCATGTAGCCAGGAAGCTCTTATGTGAGAACTTGATGAAAAATAGAATTTATAATAATTAATGGAATAAAGTTGACTTTGGTCAATATTTTTGGTAAACGTACCCGGACCCGTGATCTGGCGGTCCCGGAAGGTCCGTAGGGAAATATGGGACTTGTATGCCCGAAATCGAATTCCGAGGACCCAAGTCCGAGAAATGAATTTTTAAAGAAAAATTATTTTTTGAAAATAATTAAGGCTTATGAAAATGAACCTCGATGCGAAACCTGTGTTGTCGGGCCCGTATTATGGTTTCGGAGCCCGGAACAGGTTCAATATGTGTTATTAAAGTTATCTGTGAAATTTGGTACGGAACAAACCTGATTTGACGGGTTTCGGATCAAAAATGGGAAATTGAGAGTTAATGAAGTTTTGAGGATTTTCATAGAAATTGAAATTTGGTTTGGAACGTTATTTCATGTTATCAAGTTCCGAATGTAATTCCAAGACCGGGAATGGTTCTGTTATGTCATTTATGACTTGTCCACAAAATTTGATGTCATTCTGAGTCGTATAGGTCGGTCCGGCGCATGTTTATAGAAATCAAGAACTTGAAGTTTCTTAAGTTATGGTTTTAGGGGTTTTGGGGTGTGAATTTGAGTTTTAGCGTTGTTTTGAGTGTTCCGTGGGCTCGAGCAAGTCCGTTTAATTATTTGGGACTTGTTGGTATTTTTGGACGGGGAATCGGGTGGGCCCAAGTGACTCCCGGACCCCCAACGGGGTTAAAAACCAGCTAAAACAACTGCTGGTGCAGTTGTTGCTGGTGTGACCGCAGGTGCGGTTGCCCATCCGTAGGTGCGGGACCGCTCCTGTGGTCCCAGCCTCACAATTGCGGAGGTTCCGCAGGTGCGGTTCTTTTTCCGCAGGTGCGGTACCGCAGGTGCGGCCCCCAACTCCGTAGGTGCGAACCCAAGTCCCCCGGCCCTTTTCCGCAGGTGCGGCCATTGCTTCGCAGGTGCGGTCCCAGGGTCGCAGGTGCAGAAACCCCTGTAGGCAGCCTGTATTTAAGTGTCAAAACTCGGGTTTCCTTCATTTACACCCATTCCAACCTCCATTGAAGGGTCCTAAGAGCTTGAGAAACCATTCCTCGACCCATTTCCAGTAGAGGTAAGTAATTTCACTCTATTTTACTAGTTTAATTCATGTATTGTCAAGGGGATTAACTACTAAATCTTAGAAAAATCTTGGTTTTGAGTAGTAGGTGGGAGTTTTGAGAATTTGATGAACTATCCAATTAATGCTATGAATTCAAGTAGAAACTTCATATTAATGATCCTTAGGATATGGGTGAGTGATTCCTCCGAGAATTTTCGGGATTCGAGCATGCGGGCCCGAGGTCAAATTTTAGTATTTTTGGAAGAATAGTAGAAAAATGTTTAATTAGGTTTTGGAATTGGTTATTGAGTAATTATTGATTTTAATAAATCCATTATGTCTAGATATTGTCGATTCGGAGTTGGATTCGAGAGGAAAGGCGGTATTAGAGGCTTGAATTGCGATTCTTGGACATGAGGTAAGTGTCTTGCCTAAATTTGGTGAGGGAATAGGTATTGTATGCTATGTGCTATGTGTTTATCATGTTCAATGCATAAGTGAGGTGACGAGTGCCTATGCATTGTGTGTCAAGCATGCCGTAAGTCTATTTTGATGAAATTCTTGTTATTACTTCCATATTCATTGTATTATGAAAATTGTTTCTACTTGGAATTTGATTGTTTGTTGAAAATCCTTGTTGATAAACTTGTGATATGATGGTTCGATTATGGACCCAATTTGTTAAGAGATATAATTGAAAAGAAATGTTATAGCTGAGACCCTTGCCGGGCAATTGTTATGATATTAACTGATATTCTCCCCTTGCTGGGTGATTATGATGTGTATTTCCACTATGCTACATTCCTTGCCATTCGAGATTTGTCATTGTTTTGGTGAGGAAGAGTGTAAAGCATGAAGGGTGATGTCGTGCCATGATTTACATTGATTACATCATAAAATGCATAGTGAGGAAGAGAGTAAAAGCACGAAGGTTGATGTCGTGCCATGATTCACATTGATTAAAAGCACGAAGGTTGATGTCGTGCCATGATTTATATTGCCTCACATTATACATTGCATTGTGAGGAAGAGGGTAAAAGCACGAAGGGTGATGTCATGCCATGATTTATATTATCTTATAGCATACATCGCATTGTGAGGAAGAGAGTAAAAGCACGAAGGGTGATGTCGTGCCATTACATACATTGCTCGCATTTATACTTGTTACGTTAGCATCCTTGTTAATTTGCTCTCTTGCTTTCTCCTATGTGTTAATCAATTGTTCTTATCTCTCACTTGTTACCCCCATTAACTGTTCCCATATCCCATACTTATCTGGTTATTCCTGTGTTTGTCTATGCTATATCTTGTAGAACTGTACAGGCAGATTAACGTTGTCAGGTCTATCCTCGTCACTACTTCGGCCGAGGTTAGGCTCGGCACTTACTCAGTACATGGGGTCGGTTGTACTAATTCTACACCTGCACTTATTATTGTTGTGCAGATCCCGCTGTCGGACCCTGTGGACTTCTCTAGAGGGAGTATCTTACAGTCCACCTCAGAGATTCCAAGGTAGACCCGCAGACGTTCGTGGGCCTTGGCGTCTCCTCTATCTCCATTTCCCTATTCTATCTTACATTTATCCTAGTATTTCTGAGACAGTTCATGTATTTTTCTTCCGATTTTGTATTTAGCACTATGTTAGCATGTCCGTGAGTAGTGACTCCGGGTTTTGGGAATTTTTGCAACGTATTGTATTTTGTCACTTTCGCCTAGTTTGGAAATTTATCTACTTTCGTGTTTTGAATTATAATATATTCTAGTAAATGCTATTATTTCCGTGATGATATGTTAGTGTAGTTTTCCACGTTGGCTTGTCTAGCGGGTTCATCGTTAGACGCAGTCATGGCCTGATGGTGGGATTTCGGGTCGTGACACAAAGTCTAAAATGAGTCTAGAAAGCAGTAAAAAATTGTTCCTAATCTATTTGGTCCCAGAGGGACCTTCTCCATGCTTGGTCTTCTTAGCTCCATCAATTAGGTTCCCCAAACGCGCATGTCCAACAGCAGATACGCCTTGCTAGATTCCCTCCTTCGTTGCTTCCATGTCCACTTTATGTTGTTCCAAATTCCTGGCTTCAGAATCGAAAACCTTTTTGTGCAGCATCCTGTATTTGACTTGTGCTTCAGCATCGTAGTATATAACCCTATTCTTTAGATTAATCCCCTGCTTGACATCTCCCGCTATATCATCTACCAACCATGATGGATAGAAGTACACATGGCTGGCATGATACCGATCTGGCTTGATGGTATATTTCTCCATAATGATCTTTTGATTCCACATATGTTGTGCCTTGAACTTGAATGGAATGGTGTTCCCCTTGAAGTCTGCTTTGTACTAGACCATGTTGGCAGCCGGTATAACCTGCTTTCTCCCAGCTTGCCTCGTTACCCTTATAGGAGCATAAGGATAGATTTCTCTCAACCCGATTAACACTAGTTGAGTAGTCTCTCTTGACCTGATGATGAACTCTCTTGTAGTGAACCATTCGAACATCTAATGCACCTTTTCATAAGTCAAATTGCTGAAGAAACGTACCCAGCTTACAACATTTCCTAGTTGCGCAAACCTGTTTGGGACAAAAAAATCATTCTCTTCGGATGGTGATAGGTTACGTGGTCATTCCATGGTCGTCGCAGAAGTTCTTGACGGTATTCACCTCTCTGAAAGTGTTCTAATAACCATACCTGCAGCAACAGATTGCAACCCTTGAAGTGGCCATATCCTTATTTGCAGCGGTCTAGGGCTCGGTACATCTCAGCTAAGATCATAGGGATGATGGTGTAAGTTTTCCCCTCAATTCCCTCCACTAAAGTCCTAGCGACCATAGCTAGACGAGTGTGGATCCTTTCCCCCTTCATCGGAAATATCAGCATTCCCAGAAAATAGACAATGAATACACAAACCCGGCGGTGTGTCGAACCCAAAGAAGTAACGGCAAGTTCATCATGGTGAAGGCGATATGACTTGCTAGCCCATAATGCTCATAAAGGGATTCAAAGGGTATGTAAGACTTCTTCAGACAAAGTAACTCATCATTTTTCTTGAAACCCGTCATTTTCAAGAAACCTTAGGGAGTGCGGTTTTTCGGTACCAATAAACCGGTACTATCCCACGGGAGCCCAGAGAAGACTTCTATTTCCTCTAAAAGAGGGATCATTTCTATGTCGCCAAAATGGAAGACAACTCTCTTATCATCCCAAAACATAGTGGCGACCTCAATCAATGCATTGTTTGGTTGAATTCCTAATAAAGGGGGTAGATTCACGAGGACCCAATTTACATGGTTTTTGTCACTAGGTGAGAGGTTTTTCCACCAATCCAGCAGCAAAGGTGGGATATTTTGAACCATGACGAACCTGGGGACTTCGTGCCTCATTTCTGCAAAACAAATAGAGTTAGCCCTTTGCCCCTCCGGATTTTACTATTTACACATTAATGATCGGCATACTGCATGTTTCTCCAAATAATGCACATATCGTGATACTGTCCGTTGGGATTATGTAAATCCCGGTGGACTTTGGACAAGGCTTGCCTTAGCAGGTTATCACACGGACAGCGTTCTAACCCGTACTAGGTTTGGACATGATGCATGCATAGTTAATATTAGAGTGGGGTTTCTAGAAGAATCTAGACCGGTACCCTCAAGTGAACAACTTGAGAGGGAAAGGCACGGAACCGTCGACTGCACCGCTGATCGACTAGTTTTACCGCAAATAAGCCTTTCCAAATTTAAAGGGTGATTTCGGAAGAGCGCGGATACTCATCAAGCGCCGCTATGGTATTAATTGGGCACGGGTGGAATATGATGCATGATTTATGCAAAGATAAACAACACGTTGTCAAATATTTTGCATGATGAAAACAATAAATGCAGTATTAAAATGAAACGTAAAGAAAGGAAAACAAGAAGAAGTTCGTCCGCGCAATGTGAAAGTTGTAATAAAGTAAGCGAGGGTGTAAGGGTGGGGAGTGACATGATGTAGAAATTTAAAAGGTTACTTGGAGAAAATAAGTACGACTAGAAAAAGGAATACGCATGTTAGAGCCAACTTTGAGCAGACAGGGGAAGGGATTTGCATATAATATGAATTCAAATAAAGGAAGACTAAGGGAAGGGTGTGCATGCAACAATAAAAGGGAAACAAGAATAAGATGGGGTGGTGGGGTCCTAAGTTTATTAGCCTAAAGGATCACCCCTTGCAACATAAATAATACTTCGTAACTCCCTCAAGATGAGATGTTACTCGTATTATTCAGCGGACACAGACTATCTTCTCCTGCTACCCGATTACTATCTTTAAGTTATTACCTAAAGAGCACTAGTTGATTCTAAATCGTGCCTTACGCTGGACTAACCGTCACATACCTATGGTCCAGGAGGCATTGGACCTCTACTTTTGGTGGTTCTAGACTTGACTTAGGCTACTCAAAATGTTAAAACTGGGCGACAATTCAGAACAAATAGGATTACAATTAGATACAATTAAAGGCTCAAATTTGCCTCCGCAATCAGGAAACAAATGCACGCAGACAAATTCCTACGTTAGGTATTAGGCAGTTTCAGAATTGAGGGAGATTGAAGTCGTTAAGCCCTATGGACATGGCTTTTGTATGATCTGATTCAGATGTGCAGGCCATTTTTAGACCTATGATTTCTAAATTACCAGTTTGTGGGTACTTGATACTGCTAGGTTACTTGTTATAGATTATAAGTTAATAAATATATTAGCATGATCTCTAAGTGGTTGATACAGTAAGGGGCAGTAAAACTTATTGGAAATGCTCAAAATTATTCATGCCTCCTAATAATCGTGTGGATAAACAATAAAACAACATTTGAAAAGTCTTATATTAGAGTGAGTAGTGATGTCCTATAGGCATGATTTCTAAAGATTGGCGATTGGAACTGATTTTATATATTTAGCTCATATAGGCAGGCTTTCTAGATGGCAGTATAATGCAATAGAGAATTAAATAGTTAAAGTCTTATAGGCATGATATCTAATGGTGTTGATTAAAGAGCAGTTATTAGCAATTATTTCCTATAGGTATGCTATATATCAACACATAGCAGTAGATATGAGAATAGATAAAGCACTGATGCTTCGATAGTATACTAGTTATGTGAATGTGTGATCCCCCTAATGGCATGATCGCTAATAGTGCACAAAGAGACTTAAATGATACATATAGTAGGTAGGATAGCAAATAGATCACATAAATCTTATAGACATGCTTTCTACCTTTTTCATGCAAGTATTAGGATATACCCATTTCCAAATTTCACTAATACCCCAATTGTTATTACATAATTATTACAGACCCAATAATGAATGTGATTAAAAAAGTGGTACAAGCAATATTAGTAGGCCCAAGATAGGCCCAAAGAGATACCCAACATTGACAGGCCTTCAACTAAACTTTTTCTCCACCAATTAGCACACCCGGATCTCAACATGGACTATATCCATCAACATAGCCTAGAAACCATAGGAGAACTCAAACCAAACCAAACAGCCATAGGTTGATCAGAGGATCCAGAAACCAATCATTTAAACAAATCAATTTGCACATTCAATAGACAGAAAGAGAGATATAACTGAGTGTTAGAGATAACTCAGATCTTAGTAACAAAGAGAAGGGCCAAGAACCTCAAGCCCTAGTGTGTAAGAGTTCACAAGGGTCTCAGATGAACCCTGAGCAGTGCTCACACTAGGGAGGTCAATAGAGAAAGTTTTAGTGGCCTTGGCTTTCGGCCAACCAAGAATTATAGGTTCAGAATAGTGTAAGTAACCCACGAGAGTGAGAATACTGATCAAATAGTAGAGTTTGAAGAGGTGCATTTGCATTTTAGAAACAGACATTGCAGTGGTGATTACACAATGAACATACCAGCAAAGAGGATAAGCAAAATAAAAAAGACAGGTTGATATCACAAGTTCACACTTAGCATATTGGAGCAGAGAACATTTATAGGAAGCGGGGGGATTATGTCTTCTAATATACAAAGATGCACTACGCCAATAAAGCACATAACTTAATAGATTTAAATCCTAAGGGTCATATTATGTTGAACACCATAAGTTAAACAGAACAACTCATCCTCAATAAGTCAAAATAGAGTCAAATGTTATAGGGAAACACAATTTAAGAAGCTATTCTAAAAGGCCCCAACTAATCACTAGGGAATACAGAATTGGGCAAGCTAAAGACATATTGAGTGATAAAAATGATCATGGGAGCAAGCCATAGCCAAAGAGAAGGTCCTAACATAGATTAGGGCACATTATAGATACCAGTCAAACACTATAGATACCCAGGACAAAACAGGAAACAAATTGATGCCATATAGCCAATGTAAACAGTCAAAGTACCAATACATTAGGCTAAACGAACTTCAAATCGTCTAAACTTTTCGAATTAAGCATAAACACATCTCGGAATTAGCAATTTAGGCATAAGTAGATGCTTAAGAGGTTCATATCACAAAACAGATTCGACACTAGCAAGGTTGCACATAGAAGTAGTCTAGAAACACATTAGGTTATGCAATTCCAGCGGTATGAATATGTAAATCATGAAAACAATGGAATGAATATTGCGAAGGCTAAAGAACTCACCAGTTACTAATTGACAAGTAAACAAACAAGAAAGAACAGACTCCACAACACTTCGAACGTCGACAAAGAGCAGTATAACACAGGACCTTAGTGCGTCAAGTTACCAAGGGCTTCAAAGGAACCCAGGGCAGTGCTCGCACCAAGAAAGGTCGAAAAATAGAATTTTGGTGGCCTTGGCTTTCAGCTGGACTAGAGTCAAAGTGTAGAACAAGAGAATAAGAAAATAGTAGAGTGAAAACATTAAGTTTTTTTAGTGAAACTTAACGATTAAAGTTTGTCCCAAAAGGGAATGGGGGAGGGGTTATATAGTGGGAAAATCAAGCAAACGAACCAAGGAAACACTGTAAAATCAACATAAATAAGGAAGTAACATGCAGAATCAATAAAAATCGGATTAGGGAATAAAATTAGACAAACCCTAATTGGCAGAAATTAGAGATTCGACCAAAATTTTGGAGAATCACCTTACCATGAACGTATAAAGACAGAATACCGTCTAGATTTTGAAGGTTGAGGATGATTTTCACATGATTTAAGGTCTGGTACTTGCCAAAAATAGGCAAGTACTTAGTAATACCAAAATCGTATAAGTAACATGGAGATGGAACATATATGGAAGGCAAATCGTAAGAGGATTTCATATCAAGGTCGGAATCAGAGATAATTTGGGGTGTGACGGCTAGGGTTCATGAAAGAGAGAGGAGTGACAGAGATAACAAAGGCGGAAGGTTGGGAAAATGGGTTAGGGTTAAGGGGTGTGAGGTTATAAGGAGAGGTGAGGGATTATTATGGGTCATTGATCATTTGAGATCAATGGCCAAGATAGAAAGGGGAGTGGGGCAAGTCATTTAAAATGGGTCGCGACCGGGTTCATTAAAGGGTTAGCTAGTTTGGGCTGCTGAGAGGGGAAATGATGTGGGCTTGGGTGTTGGGCCATTTTTGTTTGAAAATGGCTTAAAATTGGGCCATTTTTAAATAGGAGATTAAAAGGGAAATAATTTAATATAAATAGTTAAATAAATATATAAAAAATTCTATTTAATACTTTAAAATAATAGTAGAAGATTACATAAATGTAAAATATTATTTTGACCCTGAACAAAAATGACAAATATAGGTTATGCCTGCAAGATTGTGCAAATAGCTTAAAATTACTATTGTAATTATATAAAATAAAGTGAAAATATTTGAAATATGTATTATGGATAAAATTAATAATTTTAGGTAATTAAATCATCACAAAAAATTTAAAGGATAATTATTTTTTATACCCATTTTTTCCCTCATATTTTTTAAATATACATATATACTTTCAAAATAGTACATAGGCATCATCATTTGATTTATAAACACATATAAGCATTTTTCCTAATTTTCTATAATTTTAAAAGATTTGTAAACCAATTTATTCCCACATTTTATTAGATAAATACTCATTTATTGCATCACAAATTATTTTATGATGATTTTATTATCTAAATTCATAATTTACATCCATACTAGGTTTTAAATATTTTGTTGCATTTGTTATAATTACATTTGTATTTTTAAAGGCTAAAATTCCACATTTTGCAATAATAGCCCATATATACTTATAATTACTTTATTTCTGCAAAAAATAAATTTTTATATTTTATAGTGTTAAATAATTGTTATTAATTATTTTTATGCACAAATAATATTTTACTATTTATTTATCATTTTTACGAATTATTTACTAATTTAATTGGGTATTTAAATAATAGCCCCTTTTCCTTAATCATTTTCGGTAAGCTACCCAAACCAACCAAATTATCAAGCCCAGCTACCTAAATCCCAGCCCAATGCCCCTGGCCAAAATCCGTTAGCCTGGTCCCCATACCCACTTAAATACCGGCCCGTCTAATTTTTTATCTCAATCGTTGATCTCTCGAGATAAACGACCATCATTCAATATACCCCTTTAAACGTAACTCCCCCAACCCCTCATAATCACTAAATGACCGCCCTTAAACTCCCTCCTCTCATCTCCTCTACTCTGAAACCCTAGGCGCCGTCACCTTAATTCCCCTTAATCTTTCTTCAATTCCAACCGGATATGGAATCCCTTGATGATTTTCTTATGGCTACTCGATTATGGTATAACATAGTAGCTTGCCAAATATGGCAAGCCGATTTCCCCATTTTCGGACCAAATCTGGTTCGAACTTCTCCCTTTTTCCATCTATGTTCATTCTTCACCTCTTTGGGTACGAATCTCTAAGATTCTATTAATTTTCTATTTACCCTAAAAATTAGGGTTTAGGTATTTTTAAGATCTGTTTAAATTTTGTTCTTATTTATATTAAAATCTCATTTTATGTCTCCGCATGTCTATTTTCTTTGCGATTTTTTTGTTAAAAGTTTTTATCTAATTTATTTGCCCTAAAATTAGGGTGCAGATCTTTAAGATCTACTCTAGTTCCATTTATGGTTGAATATCTTCTTAAATGGTCCGTGTACCTGTCTATGTGCAATCTCTTGTGATTTTCATACTAGTTTTACTCGCCTAGAATTAGGGCTCAGATCTTCCAGATCTGTTATGGTTCCTTAATTTTGAGTACTCCCTCTTTAATGTTTTCAAGTATCTATATGCATCTATTTACTTACCCTACAAATTAGGGTTTTGATTCTTTATTTTTCTGCTGATTCTAGCTATCTATGACTACTTGCCTTATTTGTTCCAGACCTGTTACTGTTATATGCATCTATGCACTGTTATTTCTTACTTTCCTTAATAATGTGTTGAGTTTTTCCTTCAATAAGTTGATTGCTAATTTCCATGTTTGTGTACCCTAGTCTAAGGCTATTTAAACCCTTTCTCCCTTAGAACAAGATTGAGAACTCGAAACTACTTTCACTACTAAACTCTATACTCTATATTCTGTATTGATTCCTGGCTGGCTCGAAGCCAAGGCCAGAAATCTGCATTGTTGTTAGCTGCTATTGATGGTCACTACCTCATTGCTTAACCTTTTCCAGCTTCATTCGAACTAGTAAGTCACTGAGACTCCTCTCCATCTCAATTGTTCAATATGCTCACTGCTCTATGTGGTAGACTTGTTTAACTTAGTAGATTAATCAATGAGACCTGTTAATTATGTGTATCTCCTAGTATGTGTACTATCTTTCCTTAAAACTGGTTCAACATGTATCTCTTATGTTTATTTTCAATTTGTTAGTATGTCATTCCATTGAATCTTGTGCTCACGGTGCTATTAGTTCTTAATAATCACCAGCATGTTGTTTTCATAACTTATCCTAATCTGAATCCTTTACTGTCTGTGTGAAGTATGTTTTGATCCCTTGTTAAAATTTTAAACTTGCCAGTGTCCAACTATTTGGTTTCAAAGTGTTTATCTCAGTTTCTGTGTGTGACACCACCCCTAAGTCTGACTCCAAATCCTGCCCTGCATTCTTTTGAATCCCAAAATCTTTGCTAAACTAATTTGAGTATTTTCCTTGGCCTTCTTGGTGTGAGCACTGCTCAGGGTTCCTATGAGACCCTCGTGAACTCTGACACACCAGGATTCGGTCCACAATTTTCCCTTAAACTGATTCTGATATTTTCACTCTAGTGTGAGCACTGCCCGGGGTTCATGAAGCCCCTGGGAACTATGACACACTAGAGGACTGGGCTTGGTATGGTTATGTTGTAAAACAGAAGTGAGTCAATTGCTTTGTGGTTCTATGAACACTGGCTTTTGGGGAAGCTGTGAATTGAAGGGTCTGGCCCATCTAGATGTTTTAGGCCTGCTAAAGGCTTCCTATAGTTTACTACTCTGTAATTTATTCAATTAATTCTGGTCTGTAATAAAAAATTTTGTAATAACAATTGGGGGTGATAATAAAATTGGGACACGGGTTTATTTAATATTATGTGGGTAGATAACATGCCTTTAGGTTTTTTCTGCTACCATTATGTTAGATAACATACCTACAGATTTTGCTTTATGCCCAGAAATTGTGTGCTAAAATCTGTCTAAATGTTTAAGTCCGTCATCACATGGTTAGAAAACCTGCCTATAGGGATTTCATTTTGTCTCAAACAAATTCTGTGAATATCTTGTTTACTTTGCTTCACACGATTGGAAACCATGCCTATAGGAAATGCAATAATCTAGTTTAAATTACAGCATACTCATATCTGTTTACTTAGAAATCATGTTTATAGGCTTTAATCAATTTTCACAATCACTAGTCAATATGCATGTCTTTAGGAAGTAATAAACAGACCCAATCGCTAAAGGTAAAACTCACGCTTATAGGGATAACTATCATTTATGCCAAATGCTAAAACTGGAACCTGCCTAATGCCTTGTCAATTACCATTAGAAAGCATGCCTACAGGAGTAAGTAATAATTCCGAGCTTTTTCTGTTGTCAATTGTTGATTAAATCACTTAGATAACTTGTGTATAGGTTTAAATGCTCTAATTGAAATCAATAGACAATTACAGGATCACTTAGGAATTACTGTCAGCATGCTTACATTGCAGAATTACCTAGAGATACTTTGCATAAACTGTCAGCATGCTTTAAAATCCATAATCACGTAAAAATTATATCAATAGGATCTAATATCCTTAACTGATTAAACTATCAATACGCCCAATCTGCCCGCGTGCATTTATTTCCTTATGTGTGGGGGCTAAATTGAGCATTTATCTGCTTTTGAATGAAAAGTCCAATATGTTTTGTATGTCGCTTAGTTTTACAATTTTGAGCAACCTAGTTGAGTCTAGAACCATCCAAAACTAGAAGTCCCGATGCCTCTAGGATCATATGTAAGGCACGGGTAGTGCACGCATAGGACACGAGTTAGAATTGATTAGAGCGCTTTAGGTAAAAACTCAAAGATAGTAATCGGGTAGCAGGAGATGATAGTTTGTGCCCGCTGAATAATATGAGTAACACCCCCGTCTTGGGGGAGTTACGAAGTATTATTTATGTTGCACGGGGTGATCCTATAGGCTAAAAAACTTAGGACTCCACATCCCTATCAAATAATTCTTTCGTTTTATTTGTTAGACTAATTCACATAAGTTAAGTTTGGTCGGGACCCACCGTTAAGGACCTCAAGGGGTGCCTAACACCTTCCCCTCGAGGTAATTTAATCCCTTTTCCGATCTGTGGTGATGCAAACTAGTACAATTTGAGTCATTTTAAAAATAGGTGCCCTAACGCACCTCAAAATCGTTAGGTTGCGACTCTCCTCTTTTAATACTTGTAAAAGAGTTGTCACGTGTCGAAACCTAATTTTGCGAGAAAAAGGGGGCGCGACAGCATGGTGACTCTACTGGGGAATCCTTAGGCTCTAACCTTAACGAACTTGGTTTATGAATTAGTCTTTCTCGATAAGCGTGTCTTTATTATTCTTCTAATACTTGAACATCCCGCTCCCATTTACCCTTGTCATTGCAACATGCACACTCCTTTCCATTTTTCTTATATGGACTTACTTTCCATCCTTCGTTTAATTTGGCTGCAACATCCATTTCTTCCGTCATTATCTGACTTATGCTCACTAAATTCCCTCTTTTGTCATGTCTTTCCCGTTTTATCGCTTTTTCATTATGAGAACTAACTACTTTTCTTGTTTTTCTTTCTTTCCTGTATTTATAATTATTAAATACTGCATTTTATCATTTTTATCATGCCAAATACTTGTCAACATGTTATTTTCTTTTTGCATAAATACATGTTTGACATCATATTCCACTCGTGCGTAATTAATACCATAGCGGCATTTGATGAGTGTTCACGCTCTTCCTATATTACCCTTTTAATTAGTAAAGGCTTATTTGCTGTAAAACTAGTCGATCTACGGTGCCGTCGACGGTTCCGTGCCTTTCCCTCTCAAGTTGTCCGCTTGAGGGTACCAGCCTAGACCTCTATAGAAACCTTACTCTGATAATAAATGTACATGAATCATGATCAAACCTAGCAGGGGCTAATATGTTGTTCGCATAATAACCCTCTAAGAAACACCTTGTCCAAAGCCCACAGGGATTTCCATAATCCCAACGGGCGAGATCATGATATATGCATTATTTGGAGAAAATATGCCGATATGCTAATCGTTAATGTGTAAGTAGTCGAATTCGGAGGGGGAAGGGGTCTATGTAATGACCCGGCCGGTCGTTCCGTAGAATTCGCACAGTTATTCCCGTTTTTGCCTTGTCATGCATTATTTATGCTAATTATGATGTGTTGGAGTCGGTTGGTTTGGGTTCGGACTGGTTCTAGTGAGAATTGAGGCACTTAGTCTCTTAAAGTAACCTTATAGTTGGAAAATTCAACCGGGAGTTGACTTCTTCGTAATGATCTCGGAAAATGGATTTTATGGCTCATGTAGCTTCGTTAAGATATTTGGGACTTAGGAGTGTGTTCGGAATGTAGTTTGGAGGTCCGGTGTAGAATTACGCTTGAATTGGCGAAAGTTAGTTTTTTGTGATTTTCGGTCGGCAGTGGAAAATAGGCTATCGGGGTCAGAGTGGAATTCCAGAAGTTGGAACATGTTCGTAGTGTCATTTTGGGTGTGTGTGCAAAATTTCAGGTCAATCGGACATGTTTTGGATGGTTTCGTCATCTTTGGCAAAGTTTAAAAGTTTCAAAGTTCATAGGCTTGAATTCGAGGTGAATTTAGTGTTTGGGTGTTATTTTGGGTGTTCCGAGGGTGCGACTAAGTCCGGACGATCGTTTATGTCTTGTTGATATTTTTGGTTGAGGCCCCGAGGGGCTCGGAATTGATTTTGGGTGGTTAACAGAGGTTTGGACTTGGAATTTACAGCAAAATAGTTGTTGGTGTCATTTTGCTGGTGTGACCGCACCTAAGGATGGGGAACCGTAGGTGCGGGCCCGCAGAAGCGGACGGGACTTTAAGTTTGACTGGCTGAGGAAATTCCACAAGTGCGAGGTATTTTCCGCACCTGCGAAGCCGCAGATGAGGAAGGACGAGCGAATGTGCGGAGGCTGAGATTTTGAGGGTTCTTCGCAGGTGCGCACCTGGGACCGCAGGTGCGCATAAGTGGCCGCAGGTGCGGAACCACTGTTCAGAAAGTATATAAGCATGCCTTCGCGAATTTGAGCCATATTTCTCAATATTTTATCCGGGTTTGAAGCTTTTGAAGGGTTTTTGAAGAGGAAAATCGATAGTTCTTCATTGAGGTAAGGTTTTTGGACTTTAAACTCGTTTATATGTGATTAAAGGTCTTATTAATGGTGAAAATTCAGGGAAATATTAGTGCAAAATAGGTAATTAGGACTTGAGATTAAGAGACCTTAAAATGAGAATTTTAGGGGTCATTTGAACTCCGATTTCAATGTTCTTGGTATGTATAGACTCGTGGGAGGATGAGGATCCTTGTGGTGTAAATTTTCCCGAATTCCGAGATGTGGGTCTGGGGGTCGGGTTTGACCAATTTTGGGATTTTTGAGTATTTTTGATAATTTTCGATTGGGTTTCATTCATTGGCATATTATAATGGTACAAATCTGATTTTTGGTAGATTTGGAGCACTCAGAGGCCGAATCTGGAGGCAAAGGCACTGCGGACTACTATTTTAGCCGGTTTTGAGGTAAGTAACGTTTCCAAACTTGGTTCTGAGGGTTCGAAACCTCGAACTATATAATATATGACTATAACGAAGGTGACACACATGCCAAGTGACGGGCGTGCACCGAGTAATTCGTGGCCTGGCTCATCCCATGGCACCGTCTAGTAACTATTACGGATTGATGTCCGCACTTCTATTATGTGGTAAACGTGAACCCGTTAAAAATCATGTTAAGTATAAATGCAAAGGCTTCACGCCGAACATGCTGAGACCCGAGTTGTCGTCTATTACTGTCTCCTCTTGTGATTATTTGATTTCATATACTCAGTCCTGTTATAGCATATCATTTCATGCTTTAGTCTCAGAAATTGTTAATTATATGCATATTTATCATTGTTTGGGCTGATTTATACGTCTGTGAGCCATATGAGTGAGACTGGAAATTAATGACTGAGTGAGGCCGAGGGCCTGTTATTGAGACAGTTATGAGATCGGACTGCACACCGCAGCGATACCGTAACCATGCCTTCGTTGGCTTGATATAGCGCTTAGGATTATAGAAGCCCCTCCGGAGTCTTTACACCCCCAGTGAGCGCATTGATATTGAGGGATGGATCTTCCCTGGACATGGATCTTGTCCGAAATTGATGATATGTGAGGAATGGATCTTCCTTGGACATGGATCTTGTCCGAAGTTGATGATATGTGAGGGATGGATCTTCCCTAGACATGGATCTTGTCCGAAGTTGATGATATGTGAGGGATGGATCTTACCTGTACATGGATCTTGACCGACTGTTGTATTCCGGAGATGGATCTTCTCCGTGGGGTTGGATTGGCCTTTTCCTCAGTACTGAGTGACTACGGTCACCGATAATAATGTACATTCCGGGATGGATCTTCCCTAGTCCTGGGAGCCATATACGGTATTGAGTGGACTGTTGTGTGAGAGTTATGAGCATTGTGTGCATTCCCACACTAGTTTCATACATTCATATATTGCTATGTAGAGAAAACTGGGTTTACTTGGCATATTTTGTTCAATTTCTGATAAACTGTTAGCATGTCTAATTTATGTACATTGCTTTTAGTCTGTCACTACCTCTTAGTCCATAGTTTGGGTTCGTTACTTCTGAGGTGGTGTACTCACATTACCCCTGCACCTTGTGTGCAGATCTAGGTTCATCGAGACCTGGTAGCAGTTGCGGATTTGCTGTTAGAGTCTCTTTTGGAGTCTTCAAGGTAGCAGCTGGCAATCGCAGCCTTGTCTTCTCCCTCTTTATCTTCCTGTTGCACTTTATTTTTACAGAGTACGTTGTCTATTTCCGTATTTTGACATCCTTATGCTGTAGTAGCTCGTGACTGAGTGACACTAGATCCGAGGTTGTAGAACTTAAATTTTGGGTTTCAGACATTGTTTCAAACTTCAGATTTATTATTATCCGCTGACTTGTTAAAATGATATTTTACTAGTAATTGCATTAAGCTTAGATAAAATGGGTGGCTTGCCTGGTCCCACGACAGGCGCCATCACGACTCCGAAATTTGGGTCGTGACAGTCTAACTTTGTTTATTTTGTAGAAAATGAGGCACAAAGTCCGTAGGTTTGGCATGGTCCGAAATATACCATCTTTATTTCTAGATTAGTGGGAAAATATTTCGCCAAACAACAAAAATCATGTGAAGAGGGTTCTCATAAATTTACCCTCCTTGTTAGACATCCAGCCAAATAACATGTTGATCGAGGCTGCTAGCATGTTCTGGGATGGAGAAAGCGTTGTATTCCATTTGGCAATGTAGAAATGACTCATCTCCTGAAGGAAATAGGAGGATTCACTGGGTTACTCTGGGATAGTCTTGGTTTGTTGGTGCCAGAAAATCGCACTCCTAAGGGGTTTCTGAAAATGATGGGTCTGAGAAAGAATGATGATTTAGTATGCCTAAAGAAGTCCTACATACATTTCTACTTCCTCTACGAATGATATGGATGCAACAAATACTATCATATTTTTTATGATGAGTTCTCCATCACTTCCCTGGGTTGGACTCATCGTCGGGTTTTCGTGTTCATCGTCTGTTTTCTGGGTATGATAATGTTCCCAATCCAAGGAGACAGGATTCACACTAGGTTGGATATGGTAACCAAAGCTTTAATGGAAGGATTTGAGGGAAAAACAAACACTATTGCCCCAATGATCATAGCATAAATGTACCGAGGTCTGGACCATTGCAAGAAGCGGTTCAGACATTTTGAGGGTTGCAACTTGTTGCTGCATATTTGGTTGTCGGAGCATCTCCAAAGAGGCCAGTACCATCCAGAATTTCCACGAAGACCATGGAATGACCACATAGCTTTCCATCATCTGAAAAGAATGACCTTCATCATAGATAGGTTTGCACAACCGGAGAATGCTATAGATTGGCTACACCTTTCAGCAATCTGACCGAAGACAAGGTCCATTGGATATTCGAGTGGTTCCCTACTAGCGAATTTATCATAAGATACATGTATGTTCTGCATTTGGTGGTGATTGGGTTAAGGGGCATATATCCCTATGTTCCTATCAGGGTCATGAGACAAGCTGGTAGAAAACAAGTCATACTGCGAGTCTCCAAAATGAGTCATTACAAAGTAGATTTTCAAGATGATGCCATTCCGTACAAATGTGAGGCCCAACACATGTGGCATTTGAAGATTATTGTGGAAAAGGATACCATTGAGCCATATCGATACCACGCAGGTCATGTGTACTTCTATTTATCGTGGTTGGATGATAACATAACAGGAATAGTCGAGCTAGGGTTCGGTCGAGGAAACAGGGTCAGAGATGAAGTTGCTGAAGCACATGTGAAGTATAAGAGGTTACGCAAAAGATCCCTTGAGTCTGAGTCCAGGCATGTGGAACAGCACAAGATAGACATGGAGTTAATTAGCGAGTGGAGGGAAATGGCTACGAAGTCGACGGAAAGGTTAGAATATTTGGAGCAGGGTATAATGGAACTGGAAGGGAAGATGAGGAAAAGGGTCGTAGACTGTCAGAATGCAGAGGGAAACGAAGGAGGACACCTAGCAAGGTGTATCTGCTGCTGGACATGCGCGACCTGGGGAATCTGATTGATGGGGCCAAGAAGGCCAAGCCTGGAGAAGGTCCATCTGGGACCAAGTAGATTAGGATTGTTTGCTTTTCTAGAGTCGTTTTGGAATTCGAATGTAATAAGGCAAATGCCATTAGTGACTCATTTATTTATTGTCGTTTTAAAATATCATCTTATTTACTACATTAGTGAAATGAGGCAGTTATCGACATTAAATTTCTCCAAATCTACGTGTCGCTAGGCCTAATTCGGGCACAACGAGGTTCCCAAATTAGGACGTGAATTTATACTTCCGCAATACATGTTTAAATACTGCAAATATCTTTTCAAAACCCCTTACTGACTTTTTTACCTTTTTTTCTTTATTTTGATTATTCACATCCCCTAAAGTTGGTTCGCACATACTGGAATCATCAGCATACCATACCAGATCCAAAGGCCCTCCACCTCCTCCAAGTGATCCAAAAAGTAAGGGAAAGGATAAGATGGATGATTTGAGTGGTATCCAGAAAGAAAATGTTGCTCACGTGGAGAATGTTGAAACTTCAGACGGTTGGAGTACTCTAGCACAGAATGATTTGGTCCTTCTACTAGAGCACAAAATACTAGAATTGCAAGGGGAACTTGATCAGGTCCGCAACTTAGCAAACCTATCCTTCACCCTAAACGTCCTAGATATTAACCAGCAAAATGCCCAGAACCCAGTACCTCCTCAAAACACACCAAACCAACGTTCACAAAATCCTCCCGCACCCATCATACGCAACACCTCCCCAAAATCCTAATCTTACACCAGTACCAACTCCTCCTCAACACCAACATCTTCCGACTCAGTACCCGCAAACCACTACTTACCATACTCCTCAAAATACCGCACAACATATTCCCCATCCGAAAAATTCAACCAATGATCACCAATACACTCGAACCTCCAGTATCCACCAAAACAACCCCATATACGTAGAAACCTTACCTTGCCCAATTCAACAAACCCCGTACACACCAGAATCTGTCGAGAAGGACCTGCTCATCAAGAATATGGAAGAGGAACTTAAGAAGCTCACAAGTTGAGTCCAGGTTGTCGAAGGAGGTTAAGGCATTGAGGGTTTGAATTATGAAGATCTGTGTACTCAGCCAGATGTAGAACTGGGTTACAAACCTCCTAAGTTCGAGATGTTTGACGGAACAGGTAACCCAAAGGTGCATCTAAGAACATACTGACAAGCTCGTAGGAGTTGGGAAACATGAGAGGATTCGCATGAAGCTGTTCATGAGAAGTCTCACTGGAGACGCCATATCTTGGTACATTAGTCAAAGTCCCAAGAAGTGAGTTAATTGAGTAAGCATGGCATCAGACTTCATGGACCGATTCAGGTTTAATATAGAGAATGCACCAGATGAAAAATGCGAAGCCGCCCTCATCCGATTGGCCACCCAAAAACAGCGGATCAAAGGTACTATAATTGAAGAGCCAATCTTCGACATTTTAACTTCGAGGACTTGGTGATAAGGAGTCACCCTCAACACCCAAAATCCGAATGAAGGAAAACTGGGTCCGAACTGGGAAGGGCCATACCAGATTCTCGAAATCACCGAAAAAGGATCCTACAAACTCGGAACGATGAACGGGGAACAACTATCGAGCAATTGGAACATATTGCACGTAAAACAATGTTACTGCTAAGGTATGACCCTTCTTTCTATTTCCTTTCATTTTATAAACTAACACTTACAGGTGGTAAATAAGAAACAATGATGGATTTTTCGACATGAAGACTTTAGGTCTGAAAGCACGCATTGCACTTTATTTTCCTTATACTGGTTTTGTCGCAAAGGGGTTTTCCGTTGAGGATTTTAATGAGGAAACCATGGATCGCGCAAACTAATAATCAAGCCCGATTACGAATCGGCATCGAAGAACAATTCAACAGTATCCGAGGCTCATTCACAATCAACCTCGAATACTGGGGCCATTGCCCTTGGAAGTCAACTTTGTTACAAGGAAATTAATTCATAATAGCGGGGTATCTATAAGTGGAATTTGTAAGGGCCAAACAGTCAAACGAACTGTGCCCACGTAGGTTTCTCGAGCCCTGTCACAAAACATGTACGCATGTGTAATCATTTTTTACAAGAATAAAGAGAAGTATTTTCCCTTGCCATTATCTCATGTCTTAGAATTTTTTTTCTACTTCACAATTCCATACTTTCGATCTATTATGGTAATAATCTTAAGGTCTGATCATAACTAGAGTTCGGATGATCACCACCACACTCAGGGACCGCCGCTCGAAAAATAAATTCGAACAAGATCGAATTACCAAGCATCGAGGGAATAAGACCTTTTAGGAAACCCTCAAGTTTTAAAGTCCACGACCACCCCACTCGGGGACTATTACTTCAGGCCTGCCCGAAGTAAACGGGAAAAAGAGCCCAACCGGCAGATTCCGCACTAAGTGGCTACGACCGAATTAACACGGTTCGGAGACGTCCGAATTCCGTAACATAATAGGCCTTCGAAATTATTTCATAACCGGTTTTAAAGGCTACCCCCGGCAAAGTCATAAAAGGCTTTGATAATATCGAGCGCAAAAAACTCTAACGAATGCAAAGGTTGTTCGAACTCTCGTATAATTCCTTATTATTTCATGCTAAGGCATTCCAAGTTTTTTAAATACGAATGATGAAAACTCTGTTGAGCCAAAAAGGGTAAAAAGCCTTACATATATACACAGTCTTTTTACAAAGGCCAGATCAGCCAAATACAAAAGTTACAACGGCCAAGATGGCCTCGAAAAGGACACAAAAGAAAGCAAAAATACAAAGGCCTAAGGGCTACCTTTACTTCAAGTTTGAGAGATCATTCTCACTTGACTAGAAAGCCTATGGGCTACCTTATTTCGAGTTCAAACATTCGCTCAAGGATAATCGAACAAAAGCGGTCGGGGGAAATATTCCTATTTGTCCCTTACCATCTCAACCTCGAACCCTTGAATACAACTTCATAAATTTATGCTAAGGCGCTCTGACCTTTGTATAAATCAATGAAAAACAAATATATCAAAAGCCATGGAAGGGAAGAAAAGTCTTTATATATACATCAAAAGTCAATTGCAAGGGAAACACGGACCAATGGAGACTCTCTACAAAAAGCCGAAATGGCCTTAACAGAAAAACAAAAAACATAAAATCCTAAAGGGCCTAGTCATCTCCGGGAGCAGCATCTTCACCCTCGGGGCCTTCTCCAGTTTGAGATCTGCTCAGGCTATTGGAATAATCATCATCAGGATAAGCTAACCTCCTGGCCTTAGCTTCAAGCTCCTTAGCACTCTCGATCTTGGCTGTATGATCGAAACCACAAGCATGAATCTCCTCAAGAGTCTCCCTTCGAGACTTGCATTTGGCGTGCTCAGCGACCTAATTTGCTCGAACTTGAGCAGCCTCGATCACTTCCTTTGCTTGGACCTGAGCAGCTTCAACATCGATCTGATATATAGACACAATTGCATCGGCATTGGTCTTGGTCGCTTCGACCTCCGATTTTGCCGCTTCGAGTTCTGTGACCAACTTCTCCCAATCAGAAATTGTTGCACCCAAATGTGACTAGAGCTCCTCGATTTTCTTGGCTTGCACCAAGGTTTTTTCTTTCATGCTTCAGAGTTGGATTTCAGCCGAAGCCAATTGGGCTCGGGCAGTCTCCTTTTTTTAGGCAAAGCGATCGATATTTTCTTCCATTCCTCGGCCTCAGTCTTCACTGCGTCTACTTCCTCACGGAGTTTCCCGATCAAATCGAGATTTTGTTGGACCTGGGGGTTCAAACCATTAGTCAACACGCCCGAATCACCGTCACTAACTTCAAAGATTCTTCTTACCTGCTCGGCTAGTTCGGCATTTTCTTTCTGAGCCACTTCTAGCTCAGCACGGAGGCCTTTAGCTTCCCCTTCTCTTTGTTCATTGAGAAGCTTGAAGGCATCATTTTCCTCGGTGACCCCTCATATCTCGGCCTCATACCAGCTCATCTCCCCTCGGGATCGGAGGAAAGCTTCATGATGAAGCACCGAAGCCAACAAACATAAAAAGGGGAGTTATACAAAGGGAGAAAAGTCTAAGTACAAAAGGTTGACATCGAGAAAGAAATCTGGTATTACCCGGTTTAGAGCTTGTTGGGCTTCGTTGAAAAGATATGGTGTTTCCACCTCATCCATCTTGGTTTGGTCTTCTTCGGTGACCAAGCATTGGGGATAACTAGCCACCCCCACAGGGGTAGAAATAAACCAAGCATCCTCCAGGACCGAGGTGGCAGTCGATCACTTACGCCCGGGATCGACTCTGGGGTCCGGAAACTGTTTGGTCAATTTAAGGCTCGAGGAAGCCTCACTCGAGCTCTTCCTTGGCATCTCCAAGTCACCCAAACCAGTGACATCCCCCACTCCAACAAAATAGCCACGGAAAGGGTCTTCTGCTCCATGGACCCCTTCCTCGTGGAAAGTCTCCACCGCCTGAGCTTCATGTATCCTCGACTTAGTAAATGATTGAAACGAGGGGGAATCCCCAATATTTATCACCCCAAGTAAGTCTTTAGAGGAACCACCTTCATCTCGGGGAGTCTTGAGCGTGGTTTCTACGCCAGCATCCACCACCTCCTCGGCAGTCTTCTCACCCCAAGGTGAAGCATCTTCGACTCTTTCTGGCTCAGGGACTTCGGTCGAGGCTTCACCCTCGATCTCATCGAGTCGATGTAAAGCACTTTAATCTCACACCAGTTCAGTAGCTCCTCGAGTCTCGGCGTCAGCTCGTACATGGGCCACCATCTCGGAGTCATCTTCTTCATCATCTTCTTCATCCCTTAGCCGTTGGACCGACTCCAAAGTTAGAGGGATGATGATCCCCTTAGGTTTGCATGTTGTTTTCTTTTTGGGTTTCTGTCCCTCAGAGTCTGAAGTCGTTTTCCTCTTCTTCTCCCTAACCGGCTTCGGGACAAATGGTGGGGGAGGATCTCTTCATCACCAGATGAGGGTCTCATCGTCACGTCCTACCTAAGACCTACAAAAGGAGAAATTAAGTAAGCTCAGGAAAATGTTCGAACAGTGGTCAACTTATGAAGTTAGAAAGAAAAAAAGGTTTACCAAGACTACTAGCCTCCCACCGACCCTTCGACAATTCGCTTCATGCGCGCTCGGCATGTGTTGACTTTGACACCAGGCTCCTGACCTAGTTCTAGAGCTGGGAACTACACCCGACATCCAAGCAACGGCTGCATGAAGTAGAACGCCGATAAGAAAGGATGAAAAGATGAAGACAATGAATAGAAATTAAGGATGGAATTATACATACGTCTCATATTCCATTTCTCAGGAAATGGCATGCTCTCAGCCGAGATTAAGTCGGCGATTTTCACTCGAACAAATTGACCCATCCATCCCCGGTATTTGTCTTCGTCTATTCTCGAGAAAGGTGCCCTGGTGGCCCGACGTTGAAGCTTTATTAACCCACCTCGATAAAGTAGAGGTCTATACAGGCGTATGAGGTGGTCAAGGGTGAAGGGAAGCCCATCGATTTTGTTTACGAAGTAACGGAGTAGTATCACAATCCTCCATAAAGAAGGGTGAATTTGACCAAGGGTCACCTCGTATTTTTTGCAGAAATCTATGATGATAGGATCGAGGGGACCCAACGTGAAGGGGTAAGTGTAAACACTTAGCAACCCTTCCACGTGGGTGGTGATTGATTCTTCTGGAGCCAGCTCCACCACATGTTTTTTACCCCAGTTGCAATCTTTTTTAACCTGGGAAAGGAGGTTATTAGGTATTGAGAATATATATCTCGATATCGACTCGCATCGACCTAGAACCGAGGAGGTTTTCTCAACCTTGAATTCAGAATCGATGACACATCCTCCGGGGAAGAACTCTTCAGGGCGTGGCTCCGTCGCTGGTTCCTCGCCAGCCGGCCGAGACGAGGAAGCAGTTTCTTTCTGCGTAATAGTTTTTGATGTTTTAGTCATGTAGTTTTTATAGGCAAAGAAGAGTAGAAATTGAAAAGGAACACTTGGTATATCGGGATAGAACAAGCGAGGAAACTCAAAGATCTTAAAATACAAAGCTTTGAAGAAGGCGAAGAATTTTGGAGATTAGAGTGAAGAAGATTTGAAAGTAAAGTTTGAAAGAATGAAGGGAGGGTATTTATGATTTCACAGTGACGTTTCAAAGCCGGTAGTGGCCGACCATCGACTGACGCGCATTAAAAGCCGGAGAAAGTGTAGCAACGAGACGTTTCGGTCACCTCTGTTGCCTACGTCATGGTGCTCACGCCATGATGTACCGAGGTGAAGATCGAGGGCTCAAATCGTTTCTCTTCATTAGTCTCCAAAAAATGAGGGGACTATCTGTATACGGTCGAAATTGGGCTCATCCTTTTTGTATAATTGATCGAGACCGGGGCGACCAGCCAAGGTTCGACCCCATGTCATATCGGACCGTGACACGAAGTTAGATTTCCAAGCTCGTGACCCAGGGATCGATTGAGATCGAGATCAGCCGAAATCGAGACCGAGCGAGATCGAGGGAAGCCTGCTGAGTCGAATAATGGAAATCCAAGATATCCATGATCGGGCGAAGATCGCAGCAAAAAGCTCGGCACGTATCAAGTCAAGACCAGTTAATTAGCCAATCATGGGATTTCCTACTCTATTTTGAATTGTACCATAAGTAGAACTCCTCTACTATATAAAGGGGGGTCTGATCATTTGTAAACACATCAGATTAACACTATTCAAAGGAATATACTATATTTTTCTCTTAAGCTTTCAATACTCTGTTGCTCAGTTCATATTTTCAATAGCATACTCATTTGGTTCGAGTGCGACCTAGCTCAAGGGCCAAGGCCGCACATCATATTTGATTTTGCTAAATTTTTATATACAATCAATTTCTAATATCAATTTATTCATTTTTCTCAGTTTATGCCAAATGAAATCACATATCCTTAAAACCACTTATAAACTTAATTGTTATCCGTTTTTAAGGGCAAACACCATCCTAACACAGTACGTTGTAACTTGTAAGTTGTGCGACAGTGTCTGCAAGTCTCCACCCAAAACCCAATCATTTTCCTTGTGAGAAATACTTATATTAAATATTTCTAAAGGCAGAGCTAGGATTTGAAGCTTATGGGTTCGGAGTTGTAATCCTTTTAAGTTACTAGGTTTTAAATTAATAACATGTACATATTCAATGGATTTCTTAAGATAAATTCATGGTTTGAACAAAAGCTAACGGTCGAACCCGCATCCCGTACTCTACCCCCGACCTTGAACAATCCTGACAAAAAGAAGCAAGAAGAATTAACTCAAATAGCGGCCCACCTATTCGCTTAACTAAAAATAGTAGGCATATATATACCGACTAAAAAAATAAACATTAAATCAGGCCCACAGACATGTGGTTTGGGTTCACTTAGATTAGCTTGGACATAAGTGTCTCAGTTGGGCTGAGAAATTCAATTGATCTTGACAAATGAGAGCTAAAGAAGAATCAAAGATGCGTGGGAAAAAAATAATAATGAAAGATGTAATCTGAGGTGTTTTGTTTTAAAGTGGTGTATCTGATAGGCGTATCCACAATTTAAACTTGATAAGTTCATTTTTTAAGGTTTTAGTATTAAATCTATTATATTCTTAAAGTTATGGGTTCACATATGTTATTTTTATAATTTTAACGAATTATTACATAAATTTTTTTACTCCGCATCGAAAATTTTGAGTTCAATTGAACCGGTTATCAACACTCTACATCCGCCCCTGGTATATCTAAGCTAGCTCGCTAGCCATTATAGATGAAACTAAAGTTACTTAATAGTGTCCCCGGTATTCTACTTCGTTCTTTCTCGAAATTTTCTGTCTGTTACTTTTTTTATATATAGGTAGAAGGGAAAGAAATGTTGCACAATTGATGGGGTTTGGGCCCTCCGTCTCAACTGTGGAAGTGAAGGAGCTCACCAAGTGAGCTAGTTCTTGACTCCCAATTATAATAAAATTAACTTACAATTTCTATAAAATTCAACAGTCCAAACCAACTAATAAATCTTTGTCAGAAAAGAATGAGATTCTAAACATAAAGTTATCACGAGTGTCACAATATAGTAAATAGAAGATGAGTCTTAAAATAGGACATCCCATTTTCCTAAATAAAACATAAATCTTTGACAGCTCGAAATTAGCAAGCTACCATATTAATGGGAGATCTAACCCTTTAAAATATGGAGGAATCAGTACTCTCGTTTTTAAGGTAACCATGTTGACAGCCCAAATTAGCAATGTCCTATATTTGTTCATTGGAACTTGTTCACAAACATACGATTATTCTTATTGTCTGTTACTTTCACTAAATAGTACGATGATTCTTTCATTGATTAACAATAAATAGTTTAACATATTGTCTAGTTGCATTTTTGTAAAGCAAGAATGTGAAAAGCTCTAAACACCTTTTGTGTCTTCTTTTGTTTTAACCGTACGGTGCTTTGGGAGGGTTGGCGTTTGAACATAGACTTGATTAAAACTTGAAAATAAAAATGTGTTGAAAAATAAGTATTGAAAGTTAAAGTTGTATTTGAACATGCATTTTTTTGGAAAAAATATTTTCACCCAAAAGCTATATATCCTAACGAATTTTTCAAAAACTAATCATATTATGAATAAATAGTTCTTTCAAAAAAATAAATTGAGAAAAAGTATCTAGAATATATGGCCAAACAGGAGCTTAGAGATTTGAATTAGAAAGCTTTGGTTAAGACTGAAGGATTTCATCCATCTCATGAAGATCTAAACACTCTTGTTATTTTGGTAGTAGCATCTAGATTGAAAATGACAGACTTAGAATAGCTCACAAACTATATTAATCATGCATAATGCAGGTGGAGATTCGATCCAAGTACCATGAATATCATCGTCATCTGTCTGTAAAGTGAAACCTAGGACCTATGATGTCAACTGTATATATTTGCTGTATTCAGTTCTTTCATGGGCTCGATGCCGTGAAACTTTAAATTAAATGAAATCAAAGCTTTTTCCCTTAGGACATGTCCTAATTAACTCTATAAATTAAAAAAAGGGAAAATTACTAATAGTAGAAAGCGATGAACATGGTGGTTCTCTTTTGGCAAAATATCAACATGTCAAAACATTTAATATTAGAAACAAGGACAAGGGGAAATGACGCATACTCAGCAAAATATTCTGTAATTGGATGGCTCTTCAACGAAATGAAAGAAAAGATGGAATGGATTCTGATGCATGCAGTTGTTTGAAATTTAGTACTAGCAAATCAGTGTCACTCACCCAAAAAAGAAAAAGAAAGAGAAAGTAGTGGCTATTTGAGCTCCTAACTTAGCTTGGTGGAGTTCAACAGTGCTTCAGTTCCTCTTTTTCTCTTCTTTTACTTAAGAAGAACTCCCAATTTTTATAATTGAGTTATATAGTAAGGTTTCATTAGGAAAAAATAAAAGAAAAACAGGATGGGGTGGTGTGCTTAGCAATTTAATTAGTTTAATACATATATTGCTTTATAAGTGGGGTGACCTAATATCTTTTATGTCTTGCTTTGGTTGTACTTGCAAGAAAAGTATGCTCGTTTAGGGTCACCAAAGGTTATTAAGCTTATTTATTTTGTTTTCATGAGGTCTAACTTTTGGACCACCATAATTCGTTTAAGCTCTTTCATCCTCAACTCAACAACTATACGATGGTTAGATATATGGAGCATAAGCATTTGCAGTATACATGTTGATAGAATCTATTTGCGCCTAATCTATATGCGGGTCGAAAGCCAAAATTTAATACGAGGCCTAAAGTTTTTAAAGAAATTTATACGATATGTTTTTATTTCAATTTTATTTTTCTAGATTTTTGAGATACAAAGTTGTCACGATCCCAAATCCTAATAGGCTGTGATGACGCTTATCGTGGAACTAGGCTAGACAACTATCACTTTACTACGCATTGGTTCTTTTATAATAGTTCACAATACAATGATAAGCAGCGAGCACAGTAACAAAATATATTATTTAAGTATTAACGCCCCAATAAACCTAAACAAAACCTCCCAAGACTGGAGTCAATAGTCATGAGCATCTAAGAATAAATAAATCTAACTCTCCTAAAACTATACTATATGTCTCTGAATCAAATGCTAAAACTAAATAAGGAAGGCAAGTGGGGAAGTTGTGGATGCTGGACAGCTACCTCGAAATCCCGTGAACTGTTGCTAACGAACAAGGCAGCTACTGCTCCAAATCGGTACTTGGATCTGTGCACAGAGGCACAGGGAGTCTTTATGAGTACGCCCACTCAGTAGTAATGAAAATAAATCACAGTCTGAGAATTATAAAACACACAGTACAGACACACCAATTCACAAAAGCTAGTAAAACACCAAGTCACCAGATAGTATTCATCAAATACATGAGTTCAAAAATCAGTTTCCAGAAAACCCTTGAAACAAGTGTAATATCAGTATATCTCAGTAAAATTCTCAGTAAGAAAACGAAGTAAATCATAGTTCGAAAATTCAGTAGAAATCTTCATAAAACTGCCCCTCAGGCCATAATCATTTCTCGTAACAATTGCCCATCAGGCATTCTCACAATCACTCAGTAACAGCCCATCAGGCAATAATCATCATTCAGTATCAGCCCCGCGGGCAATAATCATAACTCAGTATCAGCCCCGCGGGCAATAATCATCACTCAATAGGTACCTGCGCTCACTGGGGTATGTACAGACTCCGGAGGGGCTCCTACAGCCTAAGCGCTATAACAACATAAGGCCTGAAAGCCTCCTCACAATATAGGCCTGAAAGCCTCCCTCATATAAGGCCTGAAAGCCTCCTCACAATATAGGCCTGAAAGCCTCCTCACAATATAGGCCTGAAAGCCTCACTCAGTCAGACACTCTCAATTTGCCCTTAGGCCTTAAACATACCGGGTTCTCGACCCAAAATAGTGTTACATTTTCAAGAAATAGTAACCAAATACTCCACGTGTCAAAACAATTTCACAGGAAAAGACTGAGTGTAAAAATCATAACATATCGGTGAGGAAAATATAGTAAACACATCCCCCAAGGGGTAAACAGGTCGGCACTAGTCCTCAAACATGGCTTACAGCCCAAATCATATCAAGTATATATATAGTACTATTGGAAATAAGCTTTAGAAAACCGTTTCGCAACTCAATAGTCGCCTAAGTAAGGAATATATCTCCAAAGTTTCAACCTTTGCATTTCAAAACCCGTGAAAGGGTGCATAGCCCGGGGTTTCATACCCTCACGACAGGATTTAAAGACATTACTTACCTTGAACGAGCCCGAAACTACTTTGCAATGCGCTTGCCTCTCGAATCAACTTCCGAAGGCTCCAAATCTACCAAGTTCAGATTGTTATCATCAATTCATGCTCAAGGAATAAATTCCAATTGAAGAATATCGAATTAAGCTCAAAAATCCGAATTCGTTCAAAACCCGACCCCCGGGCCCGCATCCCGAATTTCAGAAAGTTTTATACCAAAATGTTCTTCGCCCTCTCACGAGTCCGTACATATAAAGAACGCTAAAATCGGAGTTCGTTTGACCCCTCAAATCGACTCCTAAAGGTCTCATAAATCTCAAGCCCTAAACCCACCTTTTTTTATTGATTTTCATGAATTTAATACTGAGATTATGTTCTATAATCACCCATAAATGAGTTTTAAGTTCCAAAATACTTACCTCTACGAATGCCACTGATTTTCCTCTTCAAAAATCGCCTCAAGAGCTCTTTGTCCATACAAAAATGGTGTAAAAAGGATTTAGGTCGCGGAAGAGTTTTTAATTTAACTGCCCAGATGTTTGACCTCCGTGATCGCGGTCAACGCCTTGCAATCGCACTGACCAGCCCTTTTTTACCTCCGCGATCGCGGTCATCACTCTGTGATTGCACAGCTCTGCTTCCCCTCTACTCCGTGATCGCATACCAACGTTCGCAATCGCACGAGCAAAAACTGCCTGCCAAAAATAACTCACTGCGATCGCAGTGAAGGAAATTGTTGTGCACAGAAACCAGAAAACCAGCTATGTATTCAAGTCCAAATGAGTCCGTTAATCACCCGAAATCGATCCCAAGCCCCTCGGGACCCCAACCAACTACACCAACACATCACATATGATCATTCAAACTTAGTTGCACTCTCAAAACACTAAGATTAACATCAAGACACCAAATTCACGTCGGATTCAAGCCTAAGAACTTTGAAATTTCTAAAATCTACCAACGATGCCGAAACTATTCAAAACAACTCCGATTAACCTGAAATTTTGCAGACACATCCAAAAGGACATTACGAACTTGTTCCAACTGTCGGAATTCATTCCGACCCCGATAGCCTATTTTCCACTGCCGACCGAAAATTGCCAAAAAACTAACTTTTGCCAATTCAAGCATAATTCTACACCGGACATTACAAAATTATTCTTAACATACTCCTAAGTCCCAGATCACCTAACGAAGCTATACGAGCCATAAAATTTGCATTCCGAGGTCGTTTACCAATAAGTCAACTCTTAGTTGACTTCTTTAACTTCAAGGCTATTTTTAAAGACTAAGTGGCTAAACTCTCACTACAACCATTTCGATTTCAAGCCTATCAACTCTAACACATCAATAACGGTATAATAAATCTATAACAAGTCAAATGCAGTAATTATAATGTAGATTCTACGTAACGATAGACCGGGTCGTTACATTCTCCCCCTCTTAAAAAAATGTTCGTCCTCGAACGGGTCTAGAAACATACCTGGAGTCTCAAACAAGTGAGGATATTTGCTCTGCATCTCCTGCTCGGTCTCCCAAGTAGCCTCCTCCACTGGTTAACCTCTCCACTGCACCTTTACTGATGCTATCTCCTTAGATCTCAGCTTTCTGACCTCACAAGCCAAAATTGCTACTAGCTCCACCTCATATGACATGTCACCCTCGAGCTGAACTGTACTGAAGTCCAACACATGAGACGGGTCACTAACATATTTCCTGAGCATCGACACATGAAATACCGGATGAACACTTGATAGACTAGGTGGCAAGGAAAGTCTATAAGCCACCTCTCCAACCTTCTGAAGCACCTCAAAAGGACAAATAAACCGTGGACTCAGCTTTCCTCTCTTTCTCAACCTCATAACACCCTTCATGGGTGATACCTTCAGCAGTACCTTATCACCTTCCATAAATGACACATCCCGGACCTTCCGGTTTGCATAGCTCTTCTGCCTAGACTGCGTCGTGCGAAGCCGCTCCTGAATCAACATCACCTTCTCCAACGCATCCTGAATCAAATTTGTGCCCAATAACTTATCCTCATCGGGCTCGAACCAACCAACCAGAGATATACACCTCCTACCATATAAAGCTTCATACGGGGCCATCTGAACACTGGACTGATAGCTGTTATTATACGCAAACTCCGCTAATGGCAGAAACTTATCCCATGAACCACCAAAATCAATCACGCAAGCCCGTAATATATCCTCCAATATCTGAATAGTCTGTTCCGACTGCTCGTCGGTCTGAGGGTGAAATGCAGTGCTCAACTCTACATCAGTGCCCATACCTTTATGTACGACCCTCCAAAACTAAGATGTGAACTGAGTACCTCTGTCAGAAATAATAGAAACCGGAACTCCATGCAACCGGACAATCTCCTTAATGTAAATACCAGCTAACCTCTCTGAAGTATAAGTAGTACTGACATGAACGAAATGCGCGAACTTGGTCAATCTATCCACAATGACCCAAATAGCATCAAAACCCTTCGAAGTCCGTGGAAGCCCAACTACAAAATTCATAGTAATTCTCTCCCATTTCCACTCTGGAATATCTAACCTATGAAGCAAACCACCTGGTCTCTGGTACTCATACTTGACCTGCTGGCAGTTGAGACACCGTGTTACATACTCAACAATATCTCTCTCCATCCGCCTCCACAAATATTGTTGTCTCAAATCCTGATACATCTTCGCGGCACCTGGATGGATAGAATATCGCGAGCTGTGAGCCTCTGCTAATATCAACTCTCGAATACCCTCTACTTGGGCACGCAAATACGGCCATGCATCCTCATAACTCCATCATCACCAATAGTCACATCTCTGGCATCACCCCGACGAACTCTATCCTGAAGAACTAACAAGTGTCGGTCATCATACTGTCGTGCCTTAATCTGATCAAATAAAGAAGACCGGGAAGCCATGCTAGCTAACACACGTGGAGGGTCTGACAAATCCAATCTCACCAGCTGACCCGCTAAAGCCTGAACATCAAGCGATAAGGTCGCTCTGCTACTGAAAGGTAAGCTAGACTCCCTAAACTCTCGGCTCGGCGACTCAAGGCATCGGCCACTACATTGGCCTTCCCCGGGTGATACAAAATAGTCAAGTCATAGTACTTGAGAAGCTCCAACCATCTCCTCTGTCGCAAATTCAAGTCTTTCTGACTTAGCAGATACTGCAAGCTACGATGATCGGTGTAAATCTCACACTGCACTCCATACAAATAATGCCGCCAAATCTTTAAGGCATGAACAATAGCAACTAAATCAAGATCGTGCACTGGTAGTTATTTTCATGCACCTTCAACTGTCTAGACACGTAGGCAATCACCCTACCATCCTGCATCAATACCGCTCCCAAGACAACTCTAGAAGCATCACAATAGACCGTATAGGAACCCGAACTAGCAGGCAACACTAATACCAGAGCTGTGGTCAATGCTGACTTGAGCTTCTGAAAGCTCTCCTCACACTCATCGGACCACCTGAATTGAACACCCTTCTGTGTCAATCTGGTCAGAGGTGAAGCAATAGAAGAGAATCATTCCACAAAGTGAAGGTAGTAACCCGCCAAGCCAAGGAAACTCCGAATCTCGGTGGCTGAAGACGGTCTGGGCCAACTCTGCACCGCCTCAATCTTCTTCGGGTCAACCTGAATACCTTCACTAGACACCACGTGCCCCAAGAAAGCTACTGAACCAAGCCAAAACTCACACTTGGAGAATTTTGCATAAAGTTTCTCCTCCCTCAATCTCTGTAACACAATTCTCAAGTGCTGAGCATGCTCTTCCTGGCTACGGGAATAAACCAGGATGTCATCAATGAACACAATGATGAACGAATCAAGTAAGGCTGAAATACGTTATTCATCAATTGCATGAACGCGGGTGGGGCATTGGTCAGCCCAAATGACATAACCATAAATTCATAATGACCGTATCTGGTTCTGCAAGCCGTCTTCGGAATATCAGAATCCCGAATCTCCAACTGACGATACCCCGACCTCAAGTCGATCTTGGAGAATACCTTAGCTCCCTGAAGCTGATCAAATAAGTCATCAATACGAGGCAAAGGATACTGATTCTTTACTGTAAACTTATTCAGCTACCCGAATCAATACACATGCGCATCAAACCATCCTTATTTTTCACAAACAACACCGACGCACCTCAAGGCGACACACTAGGCCGAATGAACCCCTTATCAAATAGCTCCTGAAGTTTCTCCTTCAATTCTTTCAATTCTGTTGGGGCCGTGCCGTAAGGTGGAATAGAAATAGGTTGAGTATCTGGCACTAGGTCAATACCAAAATCAATAACCATGTCAGGTGGCATGCCTGGTAGGTCTGCAGGGAATACATCCGGAAAATCACGGACTACAGGGACAGAATCAACAGATGGAGTCTCACTACTAACATCCCTCACAAACGCAAGATAAGATTCACACCCTTTCTCAACCATACGCTGAGCCTTTAAATAAGAAATCACTCTGCTAGGCACATGCTCTATAGACCCCCTCCACTCAACTCTCGGAACTCTGGGCATAGCTAAGGTAACGGTCTTAGCGTGACAATCAAGAATCACATGACATGGGGATAACCAATCCATGCCCAGAATTACATCAAAATCGACCATATTGAGCAACATCAGGTCCACTCGGGTCTTCGGACCCCCAATAGATATAAGACACGACCGGTACACACGGTCCACAACAATAGTATCGCCCACTAGAGTCGAAACATGAACAAAAGTAACTAGAGACTCACGGGGCATATTCAGAAAATGAGCAAAATAGTATGAGACATAATAGTACGTGGAACCAGGGTCAAATAAAGCCAAAGCATCACTGTGACAAACTGAAATAGTACTTGTAATCACTGCATCGGATGCCATAGCATCAGGCCTAGCCGGAAGTGCATAAATATGCGGCTGACCTCCACCTGCTCGACCTCCCCCTCGAGGACGGCCTCTAGTTGCCTGACCACTACCCCTAGCAGCCTGGGTAGGTGGTGAAGTGACTGGGACTGAAGCCGAGGGTTGTACCCTCTACTGGGATGAACTACTAGGACGACGGGGACACTGCCTCTACCCATGTTCAATCTCTCCACACTCATAACAACTACCTGAAGCTGGAGATGAAAACTGACGAGAACCTTTGTCACCTTGATGACCACCAAACGAAACATGCATAGAAGAGCCCTGATAAGATGATGCTCGGGTGGAGCTCTTAGCTGGGAGGGCACTGAAAGATGAACTTCCCTGATGAGAATTGCGAGGACCTTGCCCCGAAGATACACCACTGTATGCCGGGCGAACTGCTGTGGAGGTCTAAATGGATGACATCTATTGTGCTGAAACTGCCCTCTAGAAGAGGCACCACTGAGGTTACCTAATCTCCGAGGCCTCTTGACCTCCCTCTCCTCACGATCCTGCCTACGAACCGACTAAATATCCCGAGCAATGTCAACAACCTATTCAAATGTAGCTCCAGACACTCTCTCTCTGGTCATCAAGATCTGAAGCTGATAAGTAAGACCATCTACAAACCTCCTAATTCTCTCCCTGTCAGTAGGGATAATCTCAGAACCATGTATGGCCAACTCGGAAAACCTCATCTCGTACTGAGTAACTGAAAACTCTCCCTGACGCAACTGCTCAAACTGCCTGCGTTGCTCCTCTCTGTGGGACTGAGGAACATACTTCTCCAAAAAGATCGTGGAGAACTAATGCCAAGCGAGTGGTGCTGAACCAACCGACCTACGCCTCTCGAATGACTCCCACCAAGTAAAAGCAGCACCAACAAACTGAAATGTAGCAAACAAGACCTCATTGGTCTCCAAAATACACGCAATACGTAGTATCCTCTAGCATTTATCCAGGAAACCTTGGGCATCCTCACCCTCTGTGCCACTGAAAGTCGGAGGCTTAAGTTTGCTGAACCTCTCTAGTCTACACTGCTCATCCTCGGGCATAGCTGGAACTACAAAATCCTGGACTGGGACAACCGGCTGAGCTAAAGCTTCTCCCGGTGTCTGAATACCCCATACAGCCTGCTCAGGTGTCCGGGCAGCTGGAGTCTGATTGCCTCCCCAGGCCTTAGCTGCAGTGGCAGTAGTAGACATAGCGACTGCCTGAGCTAAACTGGAACACACCGTCAATATCTGAGCCAGGGTCTCCTGAAGACCCGAAATAACAATAGGCACTACCGGTGCCTGAGCCTGTCCCGCTGGAGCACCATTGGCGGGAACCTGATCCTGAACAATAGGGGGATCCTGGGGTACTGTCCCGACTGCTGTGCGGACTGGTCCCCTACCTCTACCACGGCCCCGACCCCTTGTGGGTCTGGCTGGTGTCTGGTCACCCTGATCGCTATTGCGTGTCCTCACCATCTGTGAGAGAATGAAACAACGTAAGTTTAGATTTCAAGAATCGATAAATTGGCACGAAAGAGTTCAAGAAAAATAGAGATGTTTCCTAAACGTTCTGCAGCCTCTCGAAGATAAGTACAGACGTCTCCGTACCGATCCGCAAGACTCTACTGAACCTGCTCATGACCGTTGAGTCCTATGCAACCTAGAGCTCTGATACCAACTTGTCACGACCCCAAATCCTAACAGGTCGTGATGGCGCCTATCGTGGAACTAGGCTAGCCAACCATCACTTTACTACGCATTGGTTTTTTTATAATAGTTCACAATACAAAGATAAACAGTGAGCACAACAACAAAATATAGTATTTAAGTCTTAACTCCCCAATAAGTCTAAACAAAACCTAAACAAAAACTCCCAAGACTGGAGTCAATAGTCATGAGCATCTAAGAATAAATAAATTCAACTCTGCTAAAACTATAATATATGACTCTGAATCAAATGCTAAAACTAAATAAGGAAGGGAAGTGGGGAAGCTGTGGACGCTGGACAACTACCCTGAAATCCCATGAACTACTGCTAACGAACAAGGCAGCTACTGCTCCAAATCGGTACCTGGATCTGTGCATAGAGGCACAGGGAGTCTTTATGAGTACGTCAACTCAGTAGTAATGAAAATAAATCACAGTCTAAGAATTATAAAACACACAATACAGATACACCAATTCACAAAAGCCAGTAAAACACCAAGTCACAAGATAGTATTCATCAAGTACATGAGTTCAAAAATCAGTTTCCAGAAAACCCTTGAAACAAGTGTATATCAGTATATCTCAGTAAAACTCAGTTTGAAAACGAAGTAAATCATAGTTCGAAAACTCAGTAGAAATCTTCATAAAACTGCCCCTCAGGCCATAATCATTTCTCATAACAATTGGCCATCAGGCATTCTCACAATCACTCAGTAACAGCCAATCAGGCAATAATCATCACTCAGTATCATCCCCGCGGGCAACAATCATCACTCACTATCAGCCCCACGGGCAATAATCATCACACAATAGGTACCTGCGCTCACTAGGGGTGTGTACAGACTCCGGAGGGGCTCCTACAGCCCAAGCGCTATAATAACATAAGGCCTGAAAGCCTCCCTCATATAAGGCCTGAAAGCCTCCCTCATATAAGGCCTGAAAGTCTCCTCACAATATAGGCCTGAGAGTCAGAATCATTTTCTATTCCTATTCATGTTAATATTATTCCTGATGTTAAACTTTGGCATGTAAGGTTAGGACATCTCCCATTTTCAGCAATGAGACATTTAGATTTCCTTCATTGTGGCTCAAATTCTGTTTTTATTTGTGATGTTTGTCCTAAAGCTAAACAAACAAGGAATCATTTTCCTGTTAGCAGTATCAAGTCCAAACATATTTTTTTCTCATACATATGGATATATGGGGACCTTATAAGTCTAATACCTATAATGGATTCAAATACTTTCTCACTATAGTAGAGGAACATGGACTTTCTTGTTCTGTGCTAAGAGCAATGTCTTTCCTATGCTTAAATCATTTTTGTCTGTGGTTGAAAGGAAGTTCAATGTGAATGTGAGGGTGATAAGATCTGATAATGCACTAGAGCTAGGAAAAGGAACACAAGAGGCAGCTTTTCTAGCTTCAGAAGGAATCTTACACACATTACTTACCTCGAACTAGCCCGAAACTACTTCGCAACGCGCTTGCCTCTCGAATCAACTTCCGAAGGCTCCAAATCTACCAAGTTAAGATTTTTATCATCAATTCATGTTCAAGGAATAAATTCCAATTGAGAAATATCGAATTTAGCTCAAAAATCCGAATTCGGTCAAAACCCGACCCCCGGGCCCGCGTCCCGAAGCTCAGAAATTTTTATACCAAAATATACTTCGTCCTCTCACGAGTATGTACATATAAAGAACGCTAAAATCAGAGTTCGTTTGACCCCTCAAATCGACCCCTAAAGGTCTCATAAATCTCAAGCCCTATACCCACCTTTTTCTACTGATTTTCATGAATTTAATACTGAGATTATGTTCTATAATCACTCATAAACGAGTTTTAAGGTCCAAAATACTTACCTCTACGAATGCCACTAATTTTCCTCTTCAAAAATCACCTCAAGAGCTCTTTGTCCGTACAAAAATGGTGTAAAAATGGTTTAGGTCGCGGAAGGGTTTTTAATTTAACTGCCCAGATGTTTGAGCTCCGCGATCGCGGTCAACACCCTGCGATCGCACTGACCAACCCCTTTTTACCTCCGTGATCGTGGTCATCACTCCGCGATCGCGCAGCTCTGCTGCCCCTCTACTCTGCGATCGCATACCAGCGTTCGCGATCGCACAGAGCAAAATGTGCCTGCCCAAAATAACTCACCGCGATCGCATTACTTCCCCCGTGATCGTAGTAAAGGAAATTGTTGTGCACAGAAACCAGAAAACCAGCTATGTATTCAAGTCCAAATGAGTCCGTTAATCACCCGAAATCAATCCTGAGCCCCTCGGGACCCCAACCAACTATACCAACACATCACATATGATAATTCAAACTTAGTTGCACTCTCAAAACACTAAGATTAAAATCAAAATACCAAATTCACCTCGGATTCAAGCCTAAGAACTTTGAAATTTCTAAAATCCATCAACGATGCCGAAACTATTCAAAACAACTCTGATTGACCTGAAATTTTGTAGACACATCCAAAATGACATTAAGAACTTGTTCCAACTGTCGGAATTCCATTTCGACCCCGATAGCCTATTTTTCACTGCCGACCGGAAATCGCCAAAAAAGTAACTTTTGCCATTTCAAGCCTAATTCTACACCGGACATCACAAAATTATTCTGAACACACTCCTAAGTCCCAAATCACCTAACGAAGCTATCCGAGCCATAAAATTTGCATTCCGAGGTCGTTTACCAATACGTCAATTCTCAGTTGACTTTTCTAACTGCAAGGCTATTTTTAAAGACTAAGTGGCTAAACTCTCACTACAACCATTTCGATTTCAAGCCTATCAACTCTAACACATCAATAACGGTATAATCAATCTATAACAAGTCAAATGCAGTAATGATAATACAGATTCTACGTAACGACAGACCGGGTCGTTACAAAAGTTTTAATAATCCTTTTTATAATTGATTTTCCCTAATAATTTATTTTCAATCGATAATATAGCCAACTCATTTTATATTTTTTGAGATATTATTAATTTATGGTAAGATTTTATAGAGCAATAGACATATAGAGCTATTGGACTTAAATTTCTTTGAGAAAGAAGATGAGTAAGAATATTAAAGAGAAAGACAGAAAATCTATAGGGGTTTCTGAAATATGAAGAGATCGGGAAAAAAATGACTTGGACAAATTAAGAAACGGGGAGCAAAATTTTTACACGTTATCTAATGAAGGAGTAAGAAGTGAAAAATTGAAACCTTGGAAAAACTATTCATCTACACATGTTTAAGTAAGTTAAATTATTGCTTTATTTATGTATCTAAAGAGGTGTGAGATAATACTATGTATGTTATTGTTGTTATGCATCTAAAGAACTTTCTTTCCTTCTATATTAAAAACTCTACTTTTATACTAAAAATACTAGATATTATTTTTTAAATACCTATAAACTTATTATTGTTTTAAAAATGGGCTCCCAAAATTTCGATTACTTTTAAAAATGCACTTATCAATCTGACTATTTTTAAATTTCTCCGAAGTCGACCCTGATTGTAAGAAAAGTATATGTGCAAACACATATTAAACACTATTTATTTGGTATAAATACCCGATGCAATTAACTTTTGCCCATACACGTAGTTTTCATGACACTTTTAATTAAGCACATTGATTTCCCTGTCAAATAATGCTTTTCTGAAATAGTTTATTATTAATCTCTCTTCTTGGTGTTATTTTTTTGGTTGGCATGTAGAAAAACGTCACTTTGTTCTACATATTCGTAGGGTGTCATTTATTGATAAAGTATATATAATCCAGTGAAAATTGATTAAATTATGAGACATGTGCATGATAATTGTAGCACATACTTAAAAGGTACTGTTAAGTTTGTGCTAACATTTTATGATGATTGAATTAAACATATACATTTTCAATTGTTACCTAAAGAACAATTAATGGTGATAATGCTTGTCATAATCATGCAAACTAAGCCCATTATTTCGTTAATTTCCACTTCATACTATTTTATAGTAAGGCTTTTCAGGCAAAACCTTTCTGCTACTTTTATAATTCCAAAATTAAAGACAAAATAGAGATGTATGACTTCGAATTCCCTTTTCATACTTTTTAAGTGACTCTATAAATGGATATAGCATCCTTATACCTAATGCTACCTTTAAAATTTTGCAAGAACACCAAATACAGGGGTGTGCGCAAAAATTATTGTAAGCGATGTCAGAATTTATAGAAGAGTGAGAATAATAACGTTAAGTATCATACTTCTTACTCTATTGATTAGTAGAAAAGGTCCTGAGTTTAATTCAGCTTCATCATAATTTGTAACCATAGAGATTCTCTCAAATATTTACAAAAAAAATATGTGCTAGTTGAGTTCGAAACTTTGACTCTAAGAGAAAAATCAAACATATAAAGAGATAATTTATATTACATAGTGTCATTTTTCTTACTTATTTATTTTCTAACAGTATTAATACATATAATTAGTAAAATAATTCAACGTGACAGCGCTTCATTGTGGGTAGAACCGCCCCTGACCAAATATACACCTTTTTTAATTAGAAGCTTCTTAATCCAAATGTAATGAGCTGGAAACTGGCTCAACCTTGAAACTATGAAATATCTAGGGAAGAATTTCTTATTATTTAGATGAGATTTTTAAATAAACTTTTCTATATTTTTGCATCAATTTCTAGTACATAAGTTAAATTAATTAAAATATTGCTCGATTCTTCCGTATTTGACCCGGAAATCTATTTGGTGCATCATATGTATAATCTCAAAATTTCCTCCCTTCGTTGACCATGAAATAACTTTTTAATTTGATATTAGTATTGTTTAGAGGCTTGTTTAAATAATAGGAAAAATAATAACATGAGCTTGAAATTACTGTATTGCTAAGTCGACATTCAATCATTTCTGGTATATTTGTTTAAGAATACCTGATATCATAGACTTGTGGACAACTTAAGACAGATAAGAGACATAGTTCATAAAATATATACAGAAATTACGTAGCAATACATACAACCTGCGTAATATTCCAGATTACATGAAAGTGACATCGGCAAAAATAATTATATTTTTGTATATGTATACATTGGAACCCAAATGGATTTTCTTTCCTCACGCACTACAAAGTAAATATAATTGCAATAACGTATTCCACAAAACTTCTTCAAATAATCAATGATTTAGTTATCGAATTAGCCAAACGTAGGATCTATTAAAGGAGAAAATGTTTCCCGTCAAATTCTTTCTACTCTTCGGACTTGATCAAAGACATCTAGTTAAAAGTAGATAAATTCTATCCATCACACTATAATCATTGATGGTGAAGATGCCTGGACATTTCTTTTATTTGTATATTTAAAAAGAAAGGTCAGTGAAAAGACTTTAATTCTTTTAACTACGTGGATTCTACACATCCTGAACTTCATTATTCTTACAAGTCGGATGTTATTTTCAATTCAGTTAAAATTAGCAAAAGCATTGGTCTTTTCAATTATGTGCTCAAACTAAAGTACGTGCAAACCGTGCGAAGTTAAAATTATTGATGAGATGGGAATCACATAAGCAGTTAAGAGATGATTAGTAGGTTGTCAGTGAAGATAATATTATCAATGTAATTAGCCAATTAGAGTACACATTATACACGTGCATGTTAGTTAGGTTGTTAGAGGGACATGTGTATTGATCACGCTCAACTGTGTCTAATAAAAGACTAAGCGGGCGTTGCAAATATAATCCGGGGTATTATGCCCAGAGTCGAATCCCACAGGGAATTAACGTATCAAGAAAAGCTTTTAAAGTACTAAATCCTTATTAGTCAACCTCCTCAAACTTTATGAATAACAATTGGTGGTGTGATTACTACTACAGCTAATTGAATCTATAAAACTAAGAGTAACTAACAAGCAGTTGTAAACAATTGGAAAAAGAGTCTAAGGTAATGGTTTCCCCCGTTGGTTCTTTCCCTAGTTGTATGTTCATATAGCTTTGACTTGGTTGTCTCTATCAATCATGAACTCTCCAGTTATCGTAAATCTTTCTCAAGCATTTATGACAATTTACTAGACGCACTCTCTCGAGCTACGCTAGCTATATTTACGTTACGGTTCACTTTAGATTGCACCCGAGGTATATTATCTCTAACCCAACCTCTAAACCCTCGGTTATGACTCTCGTCTATACTCCGGGAGTAGTGTTGCCCAACAACTACCTAAATATGCACTCTTTCTCAAGTAGATACATAATAAATAGGAACAACTAGTTGAGGGCCCTTCAACAAACTACAATCAAAACGTAGTTGAACAAATAGAGATTAA
The DNA here is from genome assembly GCA_005239495.1 of Nicotiana undulata. NCBI lineage: Eukaryota > Viridiplantae > Streptophyta > Magnoliopsida > Solanales > Solanaceae > Nicotiana > Nicotiana undulata. The sequence continues at coordinate 11,020 of ML254254.1, read as the reverse complement.
TAACCAACTCAAAACTATATTACATGCCAACAAGTTCATCTCCAACGAGTTCCACCAAAACCTTAGATTAAAGTATTTAGCTACTCTTGATAATAACAAAAACTACAAAAGAATTCATAGTCAATGGTAAAAGAACAAAAGAGGAGAATAAAGATTGATGCCCAATTTTTCTCCTTGCCTCTTGCCCTTGCTTTTGATGTTTTCCACTTTAAAAATTGATTCTCCCCGTCTCTTGGGCGAATTTCTTAAGTTTATATAGGGTTTGGGGATTAAAATACCGTGTTTTGCACTTTAATCCTTGAAGTTTACGCGTCCTGCCACGGTTTCGCCGCGGTCGCGCCAGGACCGCGGCCAAACAGGCTCTCTGAACCTGAGACTGCCTTCCGCCGTTGTTGCACCGCGGTCGCTCCCGGACCGCGGCAGGCCTGCTTCATCTCTACTTTTGCTTATTATTTGGTGCACTTTGTGGGTATTATTTGATTGGCCTCCTTTTTTCCGTAATTGACTCCAAAAATGTTCCAACGTCCTTCTCTTGTGATATATCACCTGCAATGCATGAAAAGCACTAATCAGAGCATTTTGTTATCAATATTTACATTAAAAATGATACAAAATGTGGTTCCTTAGGGTCCTAATTATAGTAAAATTCAACTATTATTAACACCCCACACTTAAAGTTTTGCTCGTCCTCGAGCAAGTTAAACCACACTTTTAGGCCTAATCGTCTAATGCATTACCCTTTTTATGTCACACTTGCCATTGTAAAAGAACACCCCAAGCAGTGCAACAGCCACACCTCAAGTGAAGACTCTAATGCCATGCCACACTTGTGCTTACTCTAAGAACTCTAGATAGAAGTGAAGACTTGCCTTTTCATCCTGAATTCCATGCCCTCGCACCACACTTTTGAGAGAGGTCCCACACATATAAAATTAAAAACATCAAGGAATTTTAGATGGAAAGAATTCACTCACTCTCAACAAATAACATTCACATGCCACACAGATACACCATAAGCTTGCCCGTAGTGTAATGCTCTACTAATCGAGTTATTTAGTCTAAGATCAATAGGGCTTTATTTGGTTGTAATGTAGGCTAAGGGACGGGTAGGGTATATTATGGTATAGTGACTAACCTCCCTAAGCACTTTTGATACATTAGCTTTATGTTTTGGCTCAATTTCTCCCACTTCTCTTTCCACACTTTCTTTCATAAGTCATCCCCCCATTTTTCTAGGTGCACTGGCTTTTTCTTGTAATTAGTATTTAGGACCAATATTTTTATTGTCCTTCCTTCATTATTCATATCCTTTTTTTTTTATTTATTTATTGCACCTTTCAGTTATTTCCCGGATCTTCCTTTGCCCACCACATAACCACCCCACACTTTGACTTTTATATACTCTTTAACAATTCAAGTGCTTATAGGAGGTACAAGGTTCGAAAAATCAAGCTATTCAAACATATGGTGTAAGGCTGTTATCAGGTTACAAGGAAACAAGCTATAGGCTCAAAGGGGTTAACTATGATATAATGTTTACAGGTGGATGCGTAACTATGCAGGCTTCACAAAGAAATGCCTATATCATTTCTAAAACCAAACAACTTATATTTCGCTTCGCACACACACAAGGCAAGTTCTAGGTATCACATGCAGACATAGAATACATGAACTACCTCACACACACTTGGCATGTAACTCATTCCGAATTGGTTTGTCAACACACTCAAGTAAGCATTCAAGTCAGACGAAGTGTGCAAAATTAAGGCATGCGATTAAGAGTCTACAAGTGAGCCTAGGCGTCGCACCCTCAAGTACGTTTTGATTTTTTGTAGGTATGTATACTGAGGGATGCATTCTTTCCCTTACCCATCTTTGCCCAAGAGAGTTCTAAGAGTCTTAAAAAAAAAGAAAATGAGAAGAAAAAAAAATTCTATCTAACCCGGTTCAAGATAAAGCCTTGGAAAAGAACCGTGGTCAAAAGAAAAACCAAGGGGTGGTTACTACACTACCTAAAAATAAAAAATAAATAAATTAAAAAATTAAATCTTTTTGGTCTTTTTGTTAGACTACTTCCCTCAAGAATACTGTCTAGGTGGTTTGTCATCAGGAAGGGTCTCCTACATTTTCTACTCTTTTTTTTCCCCGACTTTGACTCTCAAGAAACCCGTCGACAAGTGTCCATCGTCGAGCCAAGTCAGTGATTTCTAACGTAATTAAAAACAAACTATTCACAGAAACAAATACAAAAACAAAAACACAATTAATTGCATATATACAACAACAATGAATCAGGTCTCCCACCCCACACAGAAAGATATGGCATGTCCCCATGACATTAAATAAAGATAGTGCAAAGAGGGGGTAAGAAGAATTCCCTGGTGGTCACTCGGAGTCGAAGACGGAATTGGGGTCCATGTTGCAGGCCCTCCCAATGGCGCGAAACCATGCCATCATCCTGCTCTCGTACTTGGCCTGCCGTCTGGACATAGCATCAAGGCGTACGTGCAGGCCATCTACTGAGGTGAGAAGATCCGCCACCTCTTCCTCCAACGAGGGCATCCGGGGTCTGCTAGACTGGCATCTGGTGAAAGCCGCCCCAGCATGGGGTCTCTGAGAGGTGCCAGCCCCATCGTAGGATCTCCGAGGGGGTGCCACGGGGGTTGCGTTGTCATCATCAGCATCAAGCTCGATGGGCGCGGGTACATCTCTGCCGACCGTGATCTTAGCAGCTCGAAAAGGTGCTCTGTGACCCAAAGAACCATCAATAGGGTTTGTGGGGACATTTGCCAGCTGGCACAAGTGCGTCACAAGTGAGGGGAAGTAAAACCCTTTGGTCATCAGAGGCGACCGAAGGATCATTTCATCCCCAATAATCTTAGCCGCATCAAAGTCCCGCTTGTTGACAAAACACCAGACCAACAATGCCCGTAAGCTGTTCACATCCGAAGTGTTGCTAGTGCTTAAGAATCTGCTGCAAATTATGGTGAACCAGCATTTAGCTTCCCAAGTGAAAGAATTGGAATGGAGTGTGATGTTCTCCTTTATCCAGATCGGCTGTCCCCCTACGCAGATTATCTCAATGAGTGTGTCCCAATCGACTCCTAGGGAGTTATGGTAGTAATCAATGTCGCCCGTGAACTGTGGCAGCTGCAGGACATGACGAATCTTTGCTATGGAGGCCTCCACCACTTTGCCTCGAACAATCACAGAGCGGCACATGTGTTCCGGGCAGTTCGCATAGAACTCCCGGACGACCATTAAGTTGGCCGTTTCAGGCTCCTCAAACAATAATTCCATCCCCCTTCGTCGGATCTCCTCGTACATATCCGGGTTCTCAACCCTGAGCGCTGCCCGGTCAACAGCTACCTCAGGGACACAGCTCTTTGTAGCCTTCGCATGAAATCGGTTCTCCGCCTCCTCCGACAGGAAACGGGATTCGTCCCAAGTCGGTACTTCAGATGTGCTTGCCGTGTTTCGGTGCTTTCGGCGGGCCATAATGCCTGCAAGAAAATCAGTACACTAATCAGGTGCAGCCTAGCAAAGTGTCAGTTGGATGGGTACTCAAACTTCGCCACCCGCTGTCACCAAACAACTCAACTTTGCCAAATATGGCCAGTACAGAACATTCAGTGGGCCACCCATGTCAGAAAACATACAATACCCGCCCCCACACTACTACAGTTGTTGCAAGTGCCAACATAATACTCCACACAGGCCCCCAAAATAGTGATAACTACCAAGTAATACCACAAACTACCCACATGGGCCCCCAAAATAGAGTAATTTCACATATACGGCAACACCCATGCTACATTAGCCACCCCGACCCACACAAAAATATTTGCAAACATGAAACCCCCCCCCCCCACTCTTCACAACTCAACCCCAAATCACTATATACAACAAAGAACTTGGTGTAGAACACCCATGTACAACAAGAACCAAGATCTGGTATACAATAACTAACTACAAAGGAAAAATTGAAAAAATTAAAAAAATAGAAATAAGAAAACTTACTTGTAGGTTGACAGTGGGTGCTTGGGGGGGAAGGAGAAGAGAGGAGAATGAGGAGAGGGTTCGTGTGTGGTAGGGGGGAAGGACGAAGGGGGAGGGGTTGTTGGGTTTTAATGGGGGTGGGAAAGAAAGAAGAAGAAGAAGAAGGGAGGGAGTGTGGGCGTTGGGAGAGAAGGTAGAGAAAGGAGTGGGGTATAATGGGGGTTTGGTTTTTTTTTAAACGAAAAACTGAAGAAAAAAAAGAAAAGGAACAAAAATAAAAGAAAAAAAATTTTGTTCGGTCAGCACTTACCTGGGTCCGCCGCGGTCGTACCACGGGCGCGGTACCAAAACTTCTGCAAGGTACTTTGGCCGCGGTCGCACCGCGGTCGCGCTGCAGGCACGGTACCAACTTCTGCGGGGTACTTTGGCCGCGATCGCGTTGCGGGCGCGGTACTAAAACTTCTGCAAGGTACTTTGGCCGCGGTCGCACCGCGGGCGCGGCAAAAACTACCGAGGCTCTTTTCTTTGTTTTGCAACCTATTTAGTATTTTTACCTCGTTATGTACTTTACTATATTCGTGCTATGCCCAGGCTTTTGGTTCAATATCCTCCCAAACTCTCCTGCATACACTGCAACATGTTAGAAATTACAACTATCATGGGTTGCCTCCCAAGAAGCACTTGGTTTAACGTCGCGACACGACGGATACAACAATCAATGGGTTGCCTCCCATGAAGCGCCTGATTTAATGTCGCGGCACGACGCAGAACGAGCGCATTTAAGAATCGCTCAACCTCTGTGGTTCTTCAAGATGCACCACAGACAACTCTTTCATTTCATCCATTCCCACATATATTTTTAGTCGTTGGCCATTAACCTTGAAGGTGTTGGTGCCATTTTAACTTGTTATTTCCACAGACCCAGACGGGAACACTTCTTTAACATAGAACAGCCCAGACCATCGGGACTTAAGCTTACCAGGAAACAGTCTCAATCTTGAATTATACAATAATACTTTGTCTCCCGAATTGAAATGTCTGTCCACAATATGTTTGTCATGTAGCCTCTTCATTCTTTCCTTGTATAGCCGCGTACTTTCAAAAGCGTGATATCTGAATTTCTCTAGATCATGCAGTTCTGTCAGTCTATTTTCCCCAGCAGCAGCGCGGTCCATGTTTAATTGCTTTAAGGCCCACCAAGCTCGATGTTCAAGCTCCACAGGCAGATGGCAGGCCTTCCCAAATACCAACTTGTATGGGGACATACCGATTGGTGTTTTGAATGCGGTTCTGTAGGCCCAGAGTGCATCGTCAAGCTTTTTCACCCAATCAGTTCTTGTGGCGTTTACAGTTTTCGTGAGCACACTCTTGATCTCTCGGTTAGAGACCTCTACCTGCCCGCTTGTGTGTGGGTGATACGGGGTGGCCACCATGTGGCGCACATCATATCTAGCCAGCAACTTCTCAAAGACCCGGTTGCAAAAGTGTGTGCCCCCATCACTGATAATATCTCTCGGAATACCAAACCGGGTGAAAATATTCTTCTTCAAAAACCCCACCACCACTCTCGAATCATTGGTGGGGAATGCTGCAGCTTCCACCCATTTGGACATGTAATCCACAACAACAAGTATATACTTATTTCCATAAGAGCTGACAAAGGGACCCATGAAATCAATACCCCAAACATCGAACACCTCAATTTCATGCATGGGCTTCATAGGCATCTCATGTCGACGGGATATGTTTCCCGTTCTTTGGCATTCATTGCATCCTTTTACCCACTGGTGGGCGTCCTTGAAAACTGTTGGCCAGTAGAAACCGACCTCTAACACCTTCGCTGCTGTCCGGACTCCTCCAAAGTGTCCCCCATAAGGTGACGCATGACAAGCTTGCAAAACCGAAAATTGTTCTATCTCGGAGACGCATCTCCGGATCATGTTATCAACACAAATTCTGAACAAATACGGTTCGTCCCAATAATAATTTCTGCAGTCACGATAAAATCGTTTCTTTTCTACAGAGAAGAGCTCATAAGGGTCGATGCCACATGCAAGGTAATTCGCAATATCTGCGTACCATGGCACCTCTTCCACACTTGTGGCTAGCAGCTGCTCATCTGGAAAGGTTTCCAGAATATCCTCAGACGCAGGTGCCTTTTCAGCACCTTCAAGTCGTGATAAATGATCAGCGACTTGGTTCTCCGTTCCCTTACGGTCACGAATCTCCAAGTCAAACTCTTATAAGAGTAGCACCCAACGAATTAGGCGCGACTTAGACTCTTTTTTCTCTACTAAGTACCGAATGGTTGCGTGATCAGTGTACACAATCACCTTTGACCCGATCAGGTAAGACCTGAACTTGTCAAAGGAAAACACTACAACCAACATCTCTTTTTTTGTTACCGTGTAATTCAACTGAGCTCCACTCAATGTCCTACTTGCGTAGTAAATTGGGTGCATTACCTTGTCTCTTCGCTTCCCCAACACGGCTCCCACAGCGTAGTCACTAGCATCACACATGATCTTGAATGGTTGCTCCCAGTCGGGGGCAACTATAATTGGTGTTGTGACTAACCGCTTCTTTAGCTCCTCAAAAGCCACCCTGCAATCATCAGAAAACACAAATGGGTTATCTTTTTCTAGCAACTTACAGAGAGGGTTGGAAACTTTGGAGAAATCCTTGATGAATCGCGGGTAGAATCCGGCGTGTCCCAGGAAACTACGAATATCTTTTACTGTCGTTGGCGGTGGAAGTTTTTCAATCACCTCGACCTTGGCTCTGTCCACCTGAATACCTTTACTTGAAACCAAATGCCCCAAGACGATTCCTTCTTGTACCATGACATGGCACTTCTCCCAATTCAGCACCAGGTTCGTCTCTATACACCTCTTCAGCACACGATTTAAATTTGCTAGGCATTCATCAAACGAATTTCCCACCACTGAGAAGTTGTCCATGAAGACCTCCATGATATCTTCCACCATGTCTGTTAAAATGGCCATCATGCACCGTTGGAATATTGCAGGTGCATTGCAGAGGCCAAAGGGCATCCTTCTGAAAGCGAATACCCCATAAGGGCATGTGAAGGAGGTCTTTTCCCTATCCTCCGGGGCAATAGAAATCTGGTTGTACCCCGAATACCCGTCAAGGAAATAAAAGTGAGACCTCCCTGCTAGCCAGTCGAGCATCTGATCAATGAAGGGAAGTGGGAAGTGGTCTTTGCGGGTGGAAAGATTCAACTTTCGGTAGTCCAAGCATATTCTCCAACCCGTGACGGTTCTGGTGGATATAAGCTAGTTTTTATCATTCTTTACCACCGTCATACCACCCTTCTTTGGTACACACTGTACTAGGCTAACCCAGCTGCTGTCAGAGATGGGGAAAATGATTCCCGTATCTAACCACTTTATAATTTCCTTCTTCACCACTTCATTCATATTTGGGTTCAAGCGCCTTTGGTGTTCCCTGGAAGGTCTGTGTCCCTCTTCCAGTAGAATCGTATGCATGCAATAGGCTGGGCTGATCCCTTTGATATCTGCCATGGTCCACCCAATGGCCGTCTTGCACGTTGAGAGTACCTGTAATAGTTGTTGTTCCTGCACATCTAACAACCCAGATGAGATAATAACAGGTAATGTAGAGTTAGGTCCAAGAAACGCATACCTGAGATGGGCTGGTAAAGGTTTCAGCTCTAACTTGGGTGGTTCTTCAACTGAGGGCTTGGCTGGCGGACTCTCTCTCTTTTCTAAATGTAAAGGTTCAATTTCGAGAGTCCTTGGACATACCCCTTTTTCCTTCCAGAGCTAAGACACATTCTGTCAATTCCTCACCATTCACATTATCTAAGTTCATCAAACATGCAGCCAAAGTGTCCCCAACAGTCAGGGACGCATCATCTTCGTCCAGTATCACGTCCACGGCGTCAACGAGAGAGCAGTTGGCAAACTCACTTGGTTGCCTCATAGACTTCTGCACGTTGAACGTGATTTATTCATCATTGAGCCTCATCTTAAGCTCACCAGTCTCACAATCGATAAGGTCTCTGCCTGTGGCCAAGAATGGCCTTCCCAATATTATGGGAATTTCTTTATCTACCTGACAGTCTAAGATCACAAAATCAGCAGGGAACACAAATTTCCCCACTTGCACTAACACATCGTCCAGAATACCTGACAGTCTCTTCACCGTCCTATCAGCAAGTTGCAACAACATGGATGTAGGTCTGGCTCTACCAATCCCCAGTCTTTTATAGATGGCCAGCGGTATCAGATTGATGCTGGCCCCCAAGTCACATAGAGCTTTGGCGAAAGCAAAGTTACCAATAGTACAAGGAATTGTAAAACTCCCTGGGTCAGACAACTTTTCAGCAATAGGACGCGTCACCACCGCACTACAAGTCTGGGTAAGGGTGACAGTAGCTAGATCTTGGAAGTCAAATTTTCTGGACATCAAGTCCTTCATCATTTTAGCGTAGCCAGGCATTTCCTTCAAAGCATCAATCAACGGAATATTTACTTGTATTTGTTTTAACATGTCCAAGAACTTCTTATACTGCTCATCCTTCTGGTATTTTTCCAGCCTTTGAGGGAAGAGGCTGGCGGTCTCTTCTTTCCTGTTATCTGTTCTTTTTCTTTTTCAACCGCCGCCTGTACTACCGTCTCTGAGATTTCCTCCAGTTCATTTTCAGCTTCACTTGGCTTGCTGGGTTTTTCTTCAACTGGTTGCACTGTGACCTTTGTCAAAGGAGTCGCGTCATAAATTTCAATAGGCACTTGCACTAGCGTATTTGTCTGTCTTCTCTCACGTACCCTCTCCTGCTCCAAGTCCAGGTCGCTGCCATTGCGGAGACTCACTTCCATTAGTTGCTTTGGACCCTGGTCCCTAGGATTCACCTGAGTATCAGCAGGTAAAGTTCCATGAGGACGATTGTGCACTGTATTTGAAATTTTCCCCAGTTGTACCTCAATGTTTTTAATGGCTGAGTCATGGGAATCTACTCTTTCGCTGATCTTGGCAGTTGACCCAATCACTTGTTGCATCATAGCTTCCAACCTGGAGAACTCATCTTCTTGTCTCCCCCCATGTTGCTGTTGAGGGGGATTATAAGCTTGTTGCTGAGCCTGGTTGTTGTATCCCTGAGATCGTTGGTAAGGTGCCATGTTACCCTGAGGTCTCATGGTACCCATGTTACCGTTATTGTGCTGCAGGTGGGGTGGTCTGTAAGGTTGAACCTGCTGACCCCAATTCTGACCTCCCTGTCTCTGAACTCCATAATTAGACACATAGTTCATGTCTTCCAGATAGGGAGCTTGACTGCAGTCTGCATTCCAGTGATTACCCATAGGTTGACTTACATAAGATGTGCATAACCCCCCTTTGGTAGTGTCTACAATATGAACATGCTGCTTCACGCCTGATTCCTCCACCTTCTTTGTGAGAATACTCATCTGAGTCATCAATGTAGCCATGTTCTCAGCCATAGTGTTTGATGGGTTATATGGCACTGAGTGAACAATTGGGGTGATAGGTGCGCCCCTAGTGGTCCACCTTGAATTTTTTGCCATAGTGTCAAGTAAGTTGTAGCACTCTCTCCACGTCTTGCTGAGATACGCTCCACCTGCTAATGCATCTACATTGGTTTTCACACTGTCAGCTAGCCCCATATAGAACCTTTGCCCCAACATCTGCTCAGGAATACCATGATGTGGGCAAGCATTCCTTTAAATCTCTCCCATGTCTCTTGCAGCGTTTACATGGGCTTCTATCTAAAACTGATTATCTCATCGATCTGATGTGTTGTTTTGTTGGGTGGATGAAATTTTCCCAAAAATTGATTGACCGATTCCTCCCATGTAGTAATAGAATTCATTGGGAGGGAATTCAGCCAAGTCTGAGCAACCCCTGTTACCGAGAACGGAAACAATAACAGTCTTAGAGCATCCGGGGTAACATTTGGTTGTCGCTGGGTTTTTGCATATGGACAAAAAGTTCTTCAAGTGTTGCTGAGGGTCCTCGGCATATGACCCCGAAAATAGTCCCTTATTCGCTAACAAATGCAGCATGTTATTCGTGATCTGAAAAGATTCTGCTTCAATTTGAGGGACCACAATCGCGGTTGCCAAGTTGTCAGATGTGGGATGTGCCCAATCGTATAATGGCGCCTCAGGTGCAATGGGCTCCTGAGGCGAAGCATTCCTAGCTGCAGGGTTGATCAGCCTAACTCCCTCAACCTCATCTACATTGTTTGCTTTGTTGTCCAGTCCCGCCATATTCGGTTCAGTTGGTTCAAAGTCTGTTTGTTGTCTGTTTCTCCGGTTGGCCGTGTTCAGCACCCTGAAAACATTTTCGGGGTCCAGTAAAGCGTCAAAAACGTCACCAGTTCTCGAAGTGTTTATAGGCATGCACATGTACCACCGGTTCAATTAACGTTAGAAGTTCAATAAGTGAGTGAAATCAAAGAAACTTGACTATAACTGAGATTTTTTTGTATTTTTCTTCAACTGTCCTTGATAATGCCATTAAATCCTCGGCAACGGCGNGACACACTAAGAATTTTTGTATTTCTTCCAACTACAATTGATAATACCGTTAAGTCCCCGGCAACGGCGCCAAAATTTGATCACGCTCAACTGTGTCTAATAAAAGACTAAGCGGACGTTGCAAATATAATCTGGGGTATTATGCCCAGAGTCGAATCCCACAAGGAATTAACGTATCAAGAGAAGCTTTTAAAGTACTAAATCCTTATTAGTCAACCTCCTCAAACTTTATGAATAACCATAGGTGGTGTGATTACTACTACAACTAATTGAATCTATAAAACTAAGAGTAACTAACAAGCAGTTGTAAACAATTGAAAAAAGAGTCTAAGGTAATGGTTTCCCCATTGGTTCTTTTCCTAGCTGTATGTTCCTATAGCTTTGACTTGGTTGTCTCTATCAATCATGAACTCTCTAGTTATCGTAAATCTTTCTCAAGTATTTATGACAATTTACTAGACGCACTCTCTCGAGCTACG